>CAJRAI020000002.1:0-30158 GCA_907164885.2 Dolomedes plantarius
TATTACATACAGAGAGGAATGTAATTTTTAAAATATTTGTTGTTGGTTTCTTAGTCTTACCTTTTAACTCTGTTCTGAAGTAATGGAAATTCATATTTTTTTAATCACGATGTTTAAGAATCTATATATATAATGTCTTATTGCAATGATCATAAATTTTTGGCTGAGATCGCACTATCACTTAACACGTATATTTATGATGACAGGTAAGAGTAACACTCCTAACATACGTTCTTTCAGTTGAGTTGTTTTGCAAAACAAAATATAAAACTAAAAGCGACGATGCTGGTCGCGCAGCGGGTAGTTGTAAGAAATTGTTTAAACATATTGTGGGGGTTCTCTGGTATCTATATTACCTTTTGCACCTGTGGGTCTAGACCCCTGCTTCTTCTGCTCTTCTGGCTGGCTGGGCACAGGCTCACAGCTATTCGTTTTTGTTCATCTATGTCAGTGCTAAATCGATTATGAATATGTACAAACGTTATAGTGTTTTGAAATTGTATTTTGAAGGGATAAACAGTGATTGTAAGTTATGTATAAACATAATGTGGGTCACTTAACTGTCTAGTGAAAGTAAGCCTAGTATGCCTACCATGCCAAGTAATTGTTATCTAGCAGGATTAGCTAGATTAGTATTTGTATTTAAAAAAAAGGTCGACTAATTATTATAATTGAAAGTTAATGTCAAAGGGGTTTATGCATCGATATAAATGTGATTATGGAATAGACTTGTTCCTTGAGAGTGTGATCTGTATTTAACCTGTTTACGTAACAAATGATCTGTATTTATTCTGTAATGTACTAAATAACCATAGTTGAACTAAATGTTATAGTAATGCGGTTTACTTGACTTGGGTATAACACTAACGGAGTGCTAAATTATAATTGCACTAAGAATTGCTATGATAGTGTCAGTTCCAGAATGACGGAGGACTAAAGGTTTTTATTTGCAAGATAGTGGTTCTCTAATAATTCTACGTTACAACGAAAAATCACCCCTAGACTGCACTTAATACAGTGGAGTCTCGATAATCCGAAATGATTGGGACCATATCCTTTTCGGATTAACGAATTTTTCGGATTTATCGAAATCATTCTTAAATAAACTTAAATTACATAATAACGTGTGATTACTTAAATATTACATATTACGCGGGATTGCACAGTTTATTTTATAAGGTCTGTCTAAACATAACTAAATCTCGGTACGAAATGTGTTTTAACAGAGCGTTACAGTACAGTATAGTGTAACGGCAGGGATTCCCAAAGTGGGCGATATCGCCCCCAGGGGTCGCTGGAACGATCCAGCGACCCCCCGGCGGACCGGGGGCGGTAGCGCCTCTGGTGACATTTTGGGGGGGCGGTGAAAGCATAAGAAAGAATACTAGACAATTCTAAAATTTTCGGAGGACACTTGACACAGAGTTTATGTGAAAAACCAAAGTGGGAAACAATCACGTATTGTGAGACTTGTTAAGTATCTAGTGACTTAGTTTCTATTTTTGGTCTTATTTACAACCCTGAGCATCTTGGGCAGTACCCCTCAATCTATTTTTTTGCACGAAGAGGCCTCCCGTTCCCATGTAGTTTAACCACTTCCGGTCACTGATGATTCCGCCAAATAGATCTTCTTTAAAGTTAAAAGTTTAAACTGGACCACCTTAACTATATCCGGACCATATGGGCTTTGAGTACCACTAATGTAAAAAAAAATAATAATAATTAGACACACATTTACACAGTTTGGGAAAATATTCCCGGTGGCGCCAAAATTTAAACTGTACCGCCTTAACTATATCCGGACATAAGGGCTTTGCGTACCGTTATTGCAAAAAAAATAATTAGGTACACATTTACACAGTTTGTGAAAATATTCCCGGTGGGGCCAAGGGCATTGAGAGGTTGTTAAATATATTAGAGGTATATATGCACTTTGCTACAGAGGTGAATTTTATGACCGGACGCGAGAGACCAAACCAAACGGTGAATTGCCTTCGCAGGATTTATTTGAAACGCGATAAAATAGGGAATAGTTTTTTTCACCTCTGATTTCCTACTTTTACAACGTGCTCGCATTAACAAAACATAGGTAAATAATATTTTTTTTACAAATTTTTTCTGTTAAAATTGAAAAGTTGTTTTGTTCTAATCTATATATATAAAACAGTTCCGAAGCTGAAAGGGGTGAAATTCAGGCTGAAATTTTGCATGGTGATTCTTCTTATGGTGTAGGGGTGCACTAAGAAAGATTTTTTAAAATTTCTTCTTAGATTTTTTTAAATTAAATTTTTAAGCTTTTTTTGTAACTTTTTAAAGTTTGCAGTTTAAAATAATCATTTGAGGGTTATAAAATTTATATCACGAGAAAGATCATAAAATTCCTTCAAAATGAGATCTTTTTCGAATCTTTACCTCCCTTTTCTGATTTTTGGTGAATTTTAAAAAATTAATTTTTTAGAATTAATTTATTAAATGCTGATTACGTGATTTCTTTTTATGGTACTTTAAATAAATTTATCGTCACGTGCATAAAAACTAAATAGACAAAAAAATATATTTCTTGCTAATGCGGCAGACGATTGGACATTATTTTGTTTATAAAAATATCCCTTACGATTTTTTTATAAATATGTTTTTTTACATCAATTGTATACATTGATCGTCGTATTTATTATAAATATATATATATATATATTTTGATATTAATTGCATACATTGACCGTTGTATTTAATTCGCTAACTCCGTAGCGAAGTGTGGGTTTTCAGCTAGTACTACATATAACATACAATGTAAGGAAATTTATGAAAAGTATTTTATAATTATTTATGTTGGCATAATTATTTGTATTGCATTTCATATATTTATTTCATTTTATTTTGCCTTAGTTGCTGTAAGCCACGCAAGATATCACCTTAACTAATTAACATTTTTTCATACAATTTTTAACCTAAAACCTATACCAACATTTTAATCATTTCCTACAATATTTTGTTTGTATTAGGGCATGCATTGAAACAACTTTTTCCCACAATTGTAGGTATAAATATTTATATTGCATTTCATATATTTTTTTTCGTTATATTTTGTCTAAGTTGCCGTAAAAATTTTAGACGCGTTTTTCTCCATATGTGGTATTGTAGCATTTCGCGCAGGATATCTTCTTAAATTAATATTTTTTCATGCAATTTTTAACCTAAAACCCATTCCAAAATTTTAATCAATTCCTACAATATGTTGTTTTTATTATAACATGCATTAAAATAATTTTCCCCACAGTTGTAGGTGTGGTATAGGGTTGGTATATAGGCCGGTATATAATTATTTATATTGCATTTCATATATTTATTTCGCTATATTTTGTCTACGTTGCCGTAGAAATTTTCGACGCGTTAAAACCATTCCAAAATTTTAATCAATTCATACAATATGTTGTTTTTATTATAACATGCATTAAAATAATTTTCCCCACAGTTGTAGGTGTGGTATAGGGTCGGTATATAATTATTTATATTGCATTTCATATATTTATTTCGCTATATTTTGTCTACGTTGCCGTAGAAATTTTTCCATATGTGATATTGTAGCATTGTGCGCAGGATATCTTCTTAAATTAATATTTTTTCATGAAATTTTTAACCTAAAACCTATACCAAAATTTTTCTAATTTCCTACAATACGTTGTTTTTATTAGGGCATGCAATGAAATAATTTTTCCCACTATTGTACGTATAATTATTTATACTAGCCGCTGCGCGACCAGCATGGTCGCTTTTAGTTTTATACTTTCATTTGCGAAACAACTCAACTGAAAGTAACATATGTAAGGAATGTTACCATTACCTGTCATAATAAATATACGCTGTTAAGGGGTAATGGGGGCTCAGCCAAAAAATTATAATCATTGCTAAATTCACTATAAGGCTGATTCTAAAACATTGTGATTTAAAAATGTGAATTTCCATTACTTCAGAACAGAGTTAAAGATAAGACTGAGAAACCCAACACCAATGATTTTAAAAATTACACCCCTCTCTGTATGTACAATTTTTCAAAATTAATATATCTGCACTTTATCATTACATCAAGTAAAAAATGTTGGGGAAAATTTTTTTCACTTAAAAAATGGAGTAAAAATTTAGCCAGTACCAAAATATAGTGTGGACTACATCACTCTTTGTATGTACTATTGTTCACAATTCAGATATCTTCACTTAATCATATGAAATAATAAATTGTTAGGAAAATTTCTTCACCTCTAAAATGGAGTAAAAATTCAGCAAGTACTAAAATGCAGTGTGGATTACAATTATGATATTCATAAAACTTCTTGATATACACAGTTGAGTATTTCAGAAGTAGGAGATACTTTAGTGACAGAATCAATAGAACGGACTCTAGATAAACCTACATACAACTGCCCATGACTAAGCACTGGATTTTATAGGTCTGGACATATTTTGTCAAACCATCAGCGGTTGTAACAAATGTCACCGCTGCACACACGAGGTTTTAAATTGCGGACGGCCGCTAATGTTTACATCCGGTAGTTGCAGCCGTTGCCATTCTGAGTGTAGAAATATCGTCGATTTTTGTGCCGCATACCTACGCGTTATATATATATAGATTGTATTTCATATATTTTTTTCATTATATTTTCTCTAAGTTGCCGTAAAAAAATTAAACCCATTTTTCTCTGTATGTGTATTGTAGCACATCGCGCAGGATATCTTCTTAATTAATCAGTGTTCTTTTTCAAGAAATTTTTTACCTAACACCTGTCTCAAAATTTTTATCATTTCATACAATATCTTGTTTTTATTAGGGCATAAATTGAAAAAAAAATTCCTGAATTTTGGGATAGCTAAATACAACTACATATTAAAATTAGAAAGAGGCTCTGAAAACATAATTTAGTTAAGGGGTTGATGACATATTTATGAAGCATATAGATGCGGTCTATCCAGCTGTTTTCCAAAACTATCCCAATTTGAAGTGGTTGTGAGAGACGGCCATGGTTGCTGCTAAAAATGAAGATGTACAAAAAATAAACAATCGAATGTGTTCCATGTTAACAGGCATAGTCACTGAATATAAATCTATCGATACCGTAATATATGACGATGAGGTCGTCAATTTCCCAACAGTGTTCCTAAACTTATTTGATCCGGCTGGATTGTCAAAACATCGTCTTTTACTTAAAGTTGGATCTCCAATTATTTTACTACGGAACCTCGACACGCCAAAACTTTGCAAACTATTAACCTTAATAAGAAATCCTATGTTTAATAATTTGAACTCTATGTTTAATAATTTGAAGCTGCTGCTAAGTGATTGACGATTTTTAATTTTTTTTGTAGAAATAGCACTCTCTTTTAAAAAATCTGACTTAACATAAATGAAAAATCTTTAGTTTTTATATCCTCTAATCTCGCCTTTACGACAACTCAAAAGGTCAATTTTCAGAAACTCCCGATGTTTTATAAACAATATATTTTCAGCTGTAGAAAAATTGCTGATATTAAAAGAGTAATAGATAATTTATCTGCGATACTGCGATTTATAATCTGCGAAAATCGAATTAACCAACAAAAATAAATACTGATCATCATAGAAAATGATTAATATGAGCCATTCAGAAGTTAATTTGGTTCAGTCCACTTTTCGAAATTTTTAAACTTTTAGTGTCAAAGCACTTAATGGACACCGAATTTTTTACATTCATAATAACCGCCCCAAGAAATATTGATGAATAACACTCAATGACACTTTTTTCTTTGGGGTGTTAAGTTTTAAGTTACATTTGTTAGAAGCCATTCCGTCCAACTCCATACTCCAGTGTAAATCGTTGCAATTCAAATGCAGGAAGAAGTACTTGATGATAACGATCAATCGTTCAGTGTTGTTTCATATCCCTTAGAAATACAATAAATGATTAACTTATAGTCTAACTGCTGCAAAAGTATTTGTCAATTATTAAACAATTATTTTCTAAAAATTTATTTTGGTAAAAAAATAATTTGAATGACTTAATTGGATGTACTTTTAGCTTGCCTAATCGATTAAGTTTCGCAAAAATTATCTTAATAATAACGATGACTCCAAGGATATTCTATCAAATGGCGCCATTTAAATCCATCTGCAATAATACATTCAACATTGTGTATTTGAATTTGTTTTTTATAATTCCTCTGAAAATATAATGTATATTATTTTATCACTTTTCTCCACTTTTTGTTTGATGGATCTAACCGTTTTGGCAAATGATCGGTTCAAATATCGGCCAGATACGAACTCACCTGGCTTTTGCGGGGTAAGTACGTACCATCAATTTTACAAATTTTTTCGGTTCTGAAAATTCGAAATCGTAGAATCAAAACCTTTTAAATGTATATCTATACAGAGATCGTGTCTAATCTGCAAAAGCTTTCACATTTCTAGCTACTAAAACCAACTTTATGCAACCATGCAAAGTCAAACTTCTTTAGTTTCGGCATGGTTATTGCCTCGATTCCCCTTACATATGCATGCATGCATGCATGCATACAAACACACACACGTGAGTATGTATGTATGCATGCATGCATGCGTGTTTATATGCATACATACTTACATACACAGTAGAACCCTTTTAATATGAGCATGTGTATACGACATCACGGGTAAAGCGTACAAATTGCTTTAAAATATTAATTTCTAATGTGTAATAACGGAAAATTTCACCCTTTATACTATAACCTTCATGGATATTATGAGACCTGAAAAATCTATCGAGACCACATTTCGCCACTTTCAGATTAATGAAAGTCTTTTTTCACCCCTGGCAGGAGGCGGATCGCTCGGTGAAAAAATTACCCTGCATTCTTTGTGTTCACTCCTTTTATTGTACGTCTCGTATGTGGACACAGGAAAAATTCCATTTTCTCAAGCATTTGCGAAGTGAGAGGACATCTGGTCACTACGAAAAAGATTACTTACATACGGGTTTGAAATCAACTGAAAACTGTTCCTTTTTTTGAAATATTTCCTTTTCTTTCTGAAATTCCAGTAATAAGTGCAGTATACACTTCGTAGAGGTCGTATGGTCACTTCCTAGATACAGTTACTTGGATTTCCTCAGATTTTTATCATTATGGCTGGCGTAAAAAAAGGAAAGATCAGTCAATATCTGAAAAAGTTCAGATTGTTCATAGTTTGCAAAATGGGAAAATAATCGAATCGCTGCGTAAAGGACTTCAACAATATCAACATTATGTAAAAACAGAGAGATTGTTTTGCCTATTTTTTCCAATAACAGTACCAACTGCAAGAAGTTCAAAAAGTGTGATTGAAAATGACATTCTGAAGCTCTTTTTCGTTTGTTTAAAGAGAATCGGCAAAATGGATGTCCCATCAATTTGCCTATATTAAAGTTGCTTGCAGAAAATATTTGCTAAACACATAGGATATGAAGACTTCTAGTGCAACAATGGGTGAATAGACAGATTTAAAAATAGACGCCATTTTCTGCATTATATTTTCCGGTGAAGCATCCTCTGTAGATCCACAGACAGTGAGCTATTCGATTTCCAATGTTCGACTAACTTTTACGTCCAATTACAGAGAACAAGTCATTTACAATGCTGATGAGAACTGCTCTATTTTACAAAATGAATCCAAACACGAAATTTAATTTGAAAAACGAAAAGTGTTCTAGTGTTACAAAGGCGAAGTACAGATTAACTGTTTTAGTAGCAGCAAACATGACAGGGTATGAGAAGATAAAAAAAAACTACTTCTCATAGGGAAGTCCAAAATATCACGTTGCTTGACTAAAGTAAAGAAACTGCCTGTGACTTATACAGGTAACAAAAAAAACCTAGATCACAGCAGATATTTTTACAATGGAACTGCAAAGTGGGATTGTGTACTCATGAAAAACATGCAATGGATAACGTTTCTGATTCCAGATTAAAAATTTGCTTTATTAAAGCTGGGCTCAAATCGCAAGAAGAGGATGACAGTGAAGATGACGATCTTCCATTACTTCAATGGCTGAAAAAACAAAATCTTAAAATGATGAATGTGAAAATTTAGATGATTACTTTAATGTCGACAATTAATTGTTGACTTCGCGTATATTAACAGATGAAGACATTATTTAAGATGTGACTAGCTCTAACTGCCGTTAAAGTGCAACTGAAGATGAAGTTGGCAATCATGAAGCTGTATCACCAAATTTGAGTTACGTTGAAGATGAGTTGAATTTTAATGGATTTTAAAATCAAAGCCAATATTAAACAGACTAAACGTACTGAATATTTTTTAAATATTTCTGAATGTGTTTTAATTTTTTTTTATAATAATTAAAAATATTAAAAAGAAAAGCAAATACAAATACAGTGAAATAAAGGTAAGTGATTCAAATTATTTAACTTTAACATGTAGAAAATTGTTTATATTTTTAATAATTTTTTTAAACCGATTATTTGATCTCAGATATTATTTTCATGGTTTAAACGAATAAAGGGTAAAACAAGCATTTTCAGTGATCCTAGGCATCTTGTATTAATCGTGTTCCACTGTATGTATAAAATCAGAGATAAATATGATAATAATACATCTTTATCAACAGTGTCGACATTACCACTCAATGAATGATTTTGCCTTTAAAGTTGTGAATTTCGAAATATACCCAACTTCGCACTGGATTCACTAAAAACATATAAACCACTATTTACCTTAATAGTTTTCTTTCGCCCAATCACTCGGAACATTACGCACCAAAAAAAAAAAAAAAAAAATTATTCACATATAATTAACAGAGAAATAGTAATACCATAAATTCTTTATCAACATTGTTTAAACAAAGAACAATTTTAAATTAATTTATTGTTATCAAATTGTATACGACTGGAACATTATTGAAAAAATTCGGACATATTATATTTTCTTAATACATGTATTTATAAGAAACTTAAACTCCGGGTTTACACCTTTCTTATTACATTTAATTGAATTCGATTTGAAATAATGATTAACTGAAATTTTTTAATTTAATAATACTTACTTATTAAAATTATATTTGTATTTTGTTACCACATCTATTGAGCAAACTTTGTATCGAAAACCATTTATAATATTTTAATTACCTGTGCTACATAATTTCAAATTTATCATAGTGAGAGCAATATTAGTCTGTAAATTTGTAATTACAAACTATAATTTTAATTAAACTATCACGATAGTTGTATTTCTTAAGCGCTATGTTTAAAGCTTTGTTGTGCTTAATCCTAATATCTTTTATTCGCATGAGTTGATTTACAATATTGATTTATGCTAACCAGTGTCGAACTCCTTTATTCTTTCTTGAATACTTCAATGCACACTAGCCAATATGGGGATACCACGATAGTGGCGCACCTAGGGGGGGGGGGGCTCCAAAGAAATAGAAATTGCATTATGAATATTGATTTTGCATTATAAATATTTTTATTCGTTCATCTGCCCCCCCCCCTCATGCATTATAAATATTCTTATCCGTTCATCTCGGCCCCCCCATGCATTATAAATATTCTTATCCGTTCATCTCACTCCCCCCTCCCCCAAGAAAAAATCCTGGGTGCCCCACTGCATCAGGATTGAGTTCCCTTCTGGTCTCCGCAGAGTGAAGACGTTATTTACAGCGCTCCTGGTTGAACAGCTACATCTAAATGAAATTTCGTGAGAAATTGTTAAATAATTAGATAGCCATTTTCTTCTAGATTGCATAATTCTAATTTCTTTCTTTGCAATTTGAAGAATTTTGTTTTAAAGTGAAACTTTGAAGTTATGATTGGCTAAAGGCCCAAGGAGCTGCAGAGAGCAATACGTACGGCCCCGTTCATACTTCCCCTGTATATACCCAGTACCTCTATTAGCGGCTAAGTCAGGTGTCGGCAACGCTGCGCCCGCGAAACGATTTTAAATTGCCCGCCGTTCAAATATCGAAAAAATTTTAGATATTTGAACAACAAACGCATGTAGTTGTAATGAATAATTTTACTTCAAAAATTAAAAATCGCAAAAATCAAAAACTGACCACTCTGATCTCCCGACAGCGTCGCTCTCCCCTTTCTTGTATGGTAAGTATGATAAATGCATCTAAAGCTAAATTGACACTCTGGAAATCGCACATGGAGAAAGATAATTTACCACATTTCTCAAATTTAAAAATGATGATAGACAATTATTGCGATGAAAAAACTACAATTTATCAGTTTTCTAAACATTTTGATTCCTTTTTGGAAGAATTTAATACCAGATTTGAAGAATTCTGCGAATTGGAGGCATACTTGGCGTTTTTTTATCAATCCTTTATCTCATACAGATGAGAATGTGACTCATAAAATCGCAACATATTTTGATATTTCCAACAAGGAGGACTTCGAATTGTTAATTATAAATATAAGAAATAACATTGAATTAAAATCACATCATAACGAAGAAAAATTCTGGGATTTAGTGAATGAATAGCTTCCCTTTTTCAACAAAATGTGCTCTGAAGTTGAACTCTCTTTGCGCGTCAACATATGCTTGTGAATCTTTGTTTTGCAGTATGAAATTCTTAAAATTAAAGTACCTATCAAGCTTCACTGGCACTTATTTGGACCAATGTCTGAAAACAGGGAATTCAACTTATGTGCCGCATTACAACGAGTTGGCCGCAGATTTGCAATGTCTAATTCGCATTAATTATAACTTTTAAGATTGCTTTGTTTATTTTGAAATCTGTATTTATGTATGAAATTTTATGTCGCATTAATATTTTCATGTTTAAATATTAACATATCTGAAATATGCCCTCCTAGTGATAAAGGTTGCCGACCCCTGGTCTTAGTGTATCTGCGAATGGTGTAGTTGACAGTTGTTTCTTAGTGCTGTGCAAAGTGTTTATTTTATTATCTGTGTGTAGTGTTATATATTACTGTTGCCTAAAAAAATTATTAACCTTTGAATTTGATGCATCCAGCTTCTGACCCCACTTAACCCTACAACGAACTCCTTAATGAGCTTACAACAGGATTAATAGCTCGCAGTCTGATCTCAACAGAAAGATAAATCATCACGGCCAAGGTAGGATCTTTTATTCATATTTTTTATTCTTTTTTTATAGTAATTTCATAAACAAACACTGTATATTCTTTGTGAAGTAATGGAAATTTTACTAATAAATGTAAATCTAAATACTATAACCATGAGCCCTAATTATACCTAAATGAGACCTGCCAACTTTCCGGATTTACCCCGGCAATGCCGGGTTTTTAATGCATCTTCCAGGTTTCTGGAATGGACACTATTATTACCGGATTCCGAAACATAAAAAAAATAACACTGGTTTTAACAATCGCTCACAGTAATGCAGATGTGATAGGATTTTTAGTTACATACAGTGGCGCACCCAGGGGGCCCTGGACCCCCCCCCCTTCCAAAGAAGTAGCAATATTGATTTTGCATTATAAATATTTTTATTCGTTCATCTCGCCCCCCCCCCCCCATGCATTATAAATATTTTTATCCATTCATCTCGCCCCCCCCCCCCAAGAAAAAATCCTGGGTGCGCCACTGGGATTATTACTATTATCAATAATATCAACACAGTTCAGGTTATCCTTGTCAAGGGAAACCTTAGAAAATTTGCTAATATGCAAATCGGACCCACAAGGACACTTTTGTGAAGAACAATTTGACAATGAAATTTTTAAAAAGAGCAAAATCAGCTACAGTAAATGCTTTAAAAAATTCCAAGATTTTCTGGAATTAAAAAAAACAAACATTATAAAGAAATAGAAGTATTCAAAATGTAGATTGCTGGGTTCCCTGCTAGTGTAAATATGATGTACATTAAAATGTATGATTACAAATTCCAAATATATAACTTGTTTAATATTATAATTTCAAGATGAACTGAACAGTAAAGAAATATTTTGAACTATGTAATATTATTAAAGAGATCCTATAAACTATAAGTATACATTATAATTCTTTTATTATAATTTTTTACTATATTGTTTTGTGTTATGTCGTTATGTCGATTATTTTATGCACGGTAGAATATTGCAGAATTTTTATGATCTTTCTCGTGATATAAATTTTATTACCCTCCGATTATTATTTTAAATTTTAAATAATTAAAATGTGTATAATTTAAATAAAAGAAATTAGAGAAGCTCTTAACTATACATATAATATTGACTTTGCAGATGTAAATTGATAAAAATTAACCCGTCATTTTTGACGGGCTAACCACTAGTGTTACAAAAGAATGACCGTAAGGGATAGAGAAACAAAAAGAAAACACATTGCTCATGAAAAACTGTACAGGTTGCAAAAAATAGGAGCCACAAGGTGGTGGAGCAAACACAAAGCTCTTTCTCCGATTATTGACGAAGAGTTGTTAAGGAGTGAGAGAAGTGTAAACCCAGGGAAGCTATTCAATTTTATTACTATTTTAAAAGAAATAAATTGGAAGTTTTGACTGCAAATCAGTGGCGCACCCAGGGGGTGGGCCAAGGTGCCATGCCCCCCCCCTCCCAAAGAAATAGAAATTGCATTGTGAATATTGATTTTACATTATAAATATTTTATCCGTTCATCTCGCCCCCCTCCCCTTATGCATTATAAATATTTTATCCATTCATCTAGTCCCCCCAGTGGCGTACCTAGACCATTTGGGGCCCGGGGCTGATTTATTTTTGGGCCCCCCCCCCAAGAAAAATGGTAATTTTTAATTTCTTCTAATGACATCTAGCCTTTCTTTGCCTTAATCAGACAGTCTCCTTTTTGCGGTTTAAGGAAAGCCATAATCTGACACAAAGAATCGGCTTACCTGTAATTTCCAGGCTCATCGTCGTCATCCGCCAGTCTTTCCTCAACCTAATGCTTAAATCAGGACTTCTGACACCAGAAAACTAACCAGTCTATAACAGGGCACAATTTAGAAAATTCTTGACTTTAGGCACAACTCGGGATGGGGCGATAGGGGCCCTTTAACATTGATGTGGGCGTAAAATTTCCAAAATTGACACACACAAAAAATAATCATGAATCATTGTGAAAGTATCATTTTGCCGAGAATAGGCTATTTGAAGCGTAGAAGCCTAGATCATTATCAAATAACAAAAAGCAATACAATATATTAACTTCTTCATTAAATTAAAACACCAATACAATGCAACCAGAAAAACTTAGTAATCCCTTACATGCACTATAACATACATATGAACTATAGGGGAAACTAGGGATACTTGACCCAATTTTTAGTTTTTGATTGTTAAATTTTTTTTACATTACTTATGGGTGTGTAAATGCAGTGTATATATACTTAATGAAGTATTACACAATATTTATTATTCTTATTATTCTGAAGTAATAATTGTAAAGGTAGTAAAAGATGAATTATTCAAAACTTTCAATTTGGGTCAAGTATCCCAATGTATAGGGATACTTGACCCACCCATTAGGGATACTTGACCCAAGTCATAGATATGGGAGTATGATTTAAAATTATAAACAAAACACTTTTACATAATAACAAAACTAACATTAAGGTTAATACTTTTTATTTTTGTCAAACAAAATTAATACTTTTAATTGTTATTACATAATTCTAATATTAATATTCCCATTTTTAATTTTTATTGTAGAAAGTTAAAAATATTAGCAGTCTGAATGTTCATTATGTGCCTAAACAAGTTCCAGAATAAGATTCATGCGAGCGATAACTTCTAAATAGTTGGACGGTTCTTCATCTTTTTCATTAAAAGCTTGCTTTGCTTTATATGATGGCACAAAATTTGTTGTTTACCCTCCCTGGATTTTTCTGGCATACCTTCTTAAAGTGTTTCTAGAGAGACCAAATTCTTTGGCTACTGTATGACATGGGACACCATCTAGAACAGGGGTTTCCAACTGGCGGCCCGTGGTGCCTTTTTTTGCGGCCCGCGAAGACTTGTAGGAAAATAATTTACAGCATCAAATTATATTCTTAGTTAACGAAAAATATTTTTGTAAAAATCTTTATTGTTTTCAAATGCTGTTCATTTACAAAAAAGATTAATTTTCCTCGAATTCCATGAAAATTAGGGTGTCCACTCATGTTCTATTTCATACTCCCCCCCAATTCTTATTTGATCCACTTATTTAAATACCCACCTCTTATTTGACTTTTTTTTTGGGGGGGGGGGGGGGCACGAATTGAATTCAGTTAGGGCCCTCTTCAGCGCTTTAACTACCGGACGGTCCTTAAAATTTGAAATATTGGGATTTTTTGAAATTGAATAAAAATAGAATTGATGTTTGAGTAGTTAGTTATACAATGAGAAAAATAAATAAAATATTAATAAAATAAGAAAAAAAATATAGCATCGAATTTATGCTATGGATCATATCATTGTTAAAATCTATGTTAAGGCTAAAGACATAATCGGAATCTTCAGTTTCACAGTTTGAAAAGGCGGCAAAAAACCCAGCTTTCTTAAAAGTTTTCTACAATTTTATGGTCTTAACTGAACTTCTATTAACGTTTTAATTTATTTCGAGTTAAGTCGGGGGGGAGGGGGGGGGCACGTGAAGTCGCTAAAATATGCAAGTGTAATATTTTATAAAAACAATAACGTTCTTGTCTGATTTTTTTTTAAAATTAAAAATGTAATTCTTTGCAGTAAAGTTATCATTCAATTTTTAAAAAAGCCCCTGTCGTGGGGTCCCCTTAGTAAGTGGGGCCCGGGGCGCACCGTCCCCCCCCCCCCCCCAAGAAAAAATCCTGGGTGCGCCACTGCTACAAATGAAAGTTCATGTCAAGAAATTTGATCAGTCAATGGTCCAAATATAAGAACCTATTTATGTCTATTGTTTTACTAGATTTATTTCTGGTTACATCTCCTGTTTCAAAATATTTACAAAGTTAAACTATTGACTATTCATTCATTCTAACGCCTGGAACTCGGTACAGAAGCTGCTTCAACAAGTAAGCGACAGGAGGAATGAGAAATACTTTGAAGTTCTATATTCAAAAACAAAATATGTTAGTACACGTAATAGCAGTTTAGAAGATTACAATATTGATGTAGAAGTGGAAGTAGATTTCAAGGAAAAAAGAACCTCAAAGAAAAAGGTAATGCTTGGTGAAATATGAAAAGACGAAGCTCCTGGAATCTTAACTGTTCAAAACTATAAATTGGTCTTTTTTAATATTTTACATTGTGCTAAGACGAGTATCGAAGAGAGATTCAGTCCAAAAATTTTTTTTGAGAGATTGTTCAAAAAGAAATTTCAAGAAAGAAATTTCCGAAAGAAATTTCACGAAATTGAAAAGCTTGATAGTTTTTCCTGCGGATTTCCTTTCCAGCATTTCTAAGCTTTGAAAAATTGAAAGCAGGCGAATATTAGTTGAGTTGAAACGGTTTGCAGATCAATACAAAAGTTTTATAAGAACTGCAAAAATTGAGAGCCAAAATGAATGAGAAAAAAAACAAGAAAAGCTGAATGAATTTTTAAAAAAATTGTGAAGAGGACGATTTAGAATTAGAATCTGAAGATCTTTATGGATACTGCTTTGACAAGAAATTTTGTTTTCAGTGTTTGTCGGTTGGCTTTTTCTATTGTTTTCCAACTATCACAATGTGGACTGTTTACAAACCTGTATATAGCCTACAAATTTGTTCTAACTATACCTTATATACAAGTCACCTGTGAAATGGTGTTTTCTAAACTTAAAATCGTTAAAAATCGACTTAGGTTTACTTTAAGCCAAGACCTTATGTCTAATCTCCTATTTATTAATGTAGAAAGAGACTTATTTTAGAATTTAGATAAAAATTTAATTATAGATTAAATAGCCTGGACTAGTGAAGTTAGTGCATACGTCTTCGTTTGCATGAGAGCTTTGGCCACATACAGTAAAATAAGAAATATTGTGCCTTGACTTAAACCGAGAAAGCCATCCATCACTGCATTTAAAATCTTCAATACCCATTCGACTTGGCAATAACTTTGTTTTACATTCTCCATTCTCTACTTTCTTTAAAATTTCTACCTTTTTTTCCAAAGTTAGGGTTTTATACTTTCCACTTGTAGACATCCTTAATTTTTACACGTTCACACCACACAATGAAGAAGAAAAACTAGACTACATTAACTTGTCTGCACTGCAGTTATAACTGAAGCAGCTCCCTAGAATCTGTGGTAAAGACTAGTTTTTCTGAAATTCTAAGAAAATCTATTCAAATAAAGGGAAATTCCTTTTTCCGTTTAGCACTAATAAGAAGGACAATAGCTACTAACGTTTAGCGGACATGCAATAGTCTAGGAATGCAGGCATGTGCCTCTTTACACAGAAAAGAAATTTTGACACACAAAATAATAAATACAGTGTGTATTTTCTCCATTAAACGAGGAAAAAGAATTTTTTTTGTCAAATTTTTAGTTCGAATTAAAAGAAGTGATAAAAATTTAGTTCGAATTAATGAGATATTTTTAACATTAACTCCAATACAAGTTTTGGATTAGTTCGAATCAACCGAAAGTTCGAATTAACCGAGTTCGAATTGACGAGCGTCCACTGTATTTATGGTACAGAGTTTGTTGTACCATTACATCCACATTTCAATTGTTTACATCAAAGGTGTGTGTTTATGTTTGGGTAGATTGTTTGCACAAATGTGCTAAGTCAGGTTCAGAGGATTGCAGGTTCACGAGGGTTCCCACAATCTTGACCAAAACTGAATCCTCTAAAAATATTTTTTTAGTCCGAAAAAAAATCTAAAAAAAAATGGGGGCAAAAATGGACATTGTGAATTCATTCCATGCATTTTCCCAAAGGGGAGAATACATAAGGCAAAACACATCATGTATGGTACAGTGAACCTCCATGTAGGACTTTATTCATAAAGGTCCCCAGTTTGTCTTCGGGTAAGTATAAATGTCAATAACTCTGGTGACCTAGTCCAGTGCAAAATAAAATTTGAGTTCATCCCTCTTCTCGACTGCTATGCTGGGATCCGACGCGAAATTTAGAATTTTGAACGGGATGACTCAGAAAAACAAACAAATTAATTTAAAACCCAAAATCATAGCCAAAGTTTTATCATTCTGAAAAATCACACTGACAGCTTTAAAAAAATCAGTAATAAAATGAAAACAAAAAACACTGTCACTATCTCTGAAGAATATGCAGAAAAAATTTTACAGTCCATGTTTAACAAGCAATGTTATCAATATTAAATCAATTTTTATAAAAATTTTAAATCAACACAACTCTTAAGTTTGCAACAATTAATGAAATTTCAAACAATTGATTACAATTTAGGACACTAGTTCTCCTTTCCCTCCCCAACAAAAATGCTGCATGAACACAGTTGTTAATTTAAATGAAACTCATTTTTTGGATGAAAATGTTGGAGCCTTGTTGAATGAGCTATATCTGTTCCCTTACCAGTGTACTGATTTGGTCGGTTAATTTCAAAATTAACATTAGAAAGTTTACTTAAATTTGATAGGGACCTGAATATAGCAGATCTAGTTTCCTTGAATTTGGGTATTTGAATTTTTCGAACATAACTAAGTCTCCAATTTTGAAGTTAGTTTCTACATAGTGCTTATCAGACCTTAACTTATTAATTTTGTGGTGCTGAATTGTCCTTTGTACTGCAATTTTTTTTGCTTCCTCAACAGATTATTGTACTCAAAAGTTGCTTGATCTAATATTGTAGTCCATGGAATTTTTTTTTGAGAAAGAGTTTACCTTACATCTTAATTTAGCTACTATGGTTTGGTTGCACCTTTCATTTTTTTAGTTACATTTTGGCAGTGGCGTAGCTAGGGGGGTGCGTTGGGTGCGGTCCGCACCGGGCGGCACATATTTTGGGGCGGCATTTTTTTTTTTAGTATTAGTTGTAAAAAAACCACTTGTTGAATTCATAAGTTTACTATTCGATTTCTACAAATTATGAATTACTATATGATTTCGAATATTTTTCCTTATCGTCAAGTCAATGTAGGGTTGAAAATATTATCATTGATAAAGACATATTATTGATATAGACTTATTATAGATTGACATTGATAAAGAATAGTTCTATATTGAAAGAAAAAGGATCCAAGTTTTTGTGACTGTACCTGCACTACAAGAAGACGCAAAACGTTGGAAAGACGGGAAGGAAGGTTTTTTTGTGACTGTACCTGCACTACAAGAAGACGCAAAACGTTTGAAAGACGGGAAGGAAGGTCCTCTTGATCTACTAAACTTTATTCAACAGTATAGATTGGAAAATTCTGTACCCAACATTGTAATTTTGCTAAGAATTTTTTTAACAATTGCTATCAGCGTCGCTAGTTGCGAAAGGAGCTTCTCCAAATTGAAGTTGATAAAAAATTATCTTCGTTCCACAATGAGAGATTTAAGACTACAAAATCTTGCAGTATTGTCTATAGAACAAGAAATTACAAATAATATAAATTTTGAGAGCATTATACACGATTTTTCTACTATGAAAGTTAGAAGAGTAAATATTTTTATATTTTTTTTATTTCCAATGCAAAGGAAAATGACAAACTCTTACAAGTTAACAAGATTAACAAGGAACATGAAATATAAAAAAAAGGAACAGCAAGAGAAAAAAGTCAATGTCCCATCAGCAGATGTCGTGCGCTCCAATATCGCTTTACCTCGGAGTCTCCACGCAGAGCCGAGCATCCCAACAAATGGTTCCTGTCCTTGATTTCATCTTTCCCACAAAGTGGGAAATTAGGACTCACAAAAATGCGAATTCGGTGGAGGTGGTTCGCCAGGCAGTCATGGCCTACCGTAAGTCTGAATTCCGGAACAGCTTTTTGACGGGGCTTATCTGAAATATTTTGACCCAAGCTATTCCTCCAACTTCTTGAAGAAATGCGAGAAGTGAGCAATGCTTTCCAGTTTTTTCTCATTAGATTTTTGATATAAAGTTTTATGGAATGGAAAGAGTTAAAAGTATTTGGCTGTTGTAATATTTGAGTGCCCTTCTTAGCCAATATATCTGCCTGTTCGTTGCCATAAATATCAGTGTCCTGGAATCCATTGGAGTGTTATTTGTCGTCCCTCTGCCTTCAACTTATCCGGAAGAACCCGACAATCTAGGATATTTTTAGAGATGGGTATTTCCCTAGCTCCGATAGCCTGAATGGCAGCCTTGTTGTCAAATAGGACAACCAACTTATTATAATGGTGTCTGGGGACAAGTTACTCCAGTGCCACATAGATAGCCAAAACTTCCCCGTCAAAGGCAGTTTTTTTTTGTTCCAACAGGCACATAAAAGGAAAAGATAGAAGAATATATTCCTGCTCCGACAAATGGTGAGAGTTCAGTCAAAGAACCATCGGTGTAAATATGTAACCATTCAGGCTCAGGGTAGAGGCTATGGATGGTCTCAAGTGCAAGGATCTTTAAGCTGCTTTGAGGCAATTGGCTCTTAAGGACTGGTTGGGCAAGGTCCAGCCTGGTAGTTATTTCAACATAGGTCACAGGGTTAGGGGATCTCAAGAAACCCTGGGCAATTCCATCATCAAGTTCCAGCTCTGCTCTTAATTCTATGAGTCTCTGTAAAAAACCACTTTGGATCTTTAGCTTTCTTGGTACATTTTCATAACAGTTCCAAAACGGTACATTTAGTCTGATTAACTTTTCATAAAGTATAAGAGCCCTCTCTTCGATAATTGACTTAATGGGGTCTAGTATTAGTCAGGAGTAGCAGTGAGTCGATGGGAGAAGTCTTCACTGCACCAACGATCAGCCTGAGGGCCTGGTTTTGTATTAATTCCAGTTTATCGATCAGGTTCTCTGGGGAACCTCACAACAATAAGTGATAACATGTAAAATAAATGTTTTATAGGTGTTTCCCAATGTAGTGCGGACGCACCCCCAATGACAACCAGCCAGGCGTTTAAGGATGTATAGGCGTTTTTTAGAAGAGTAAATATATAAATACGTTTTGTTTACATACACATATGTGTACAATTTGTTTGTTTATCCAAAAGAAATGAAATTATTTATTTTTATTTATAAATATAAAAATATAAAATAAAACATATTTTATGAAATTTTTTTTTTATAAATTAGGTATATGTTTTGTCTCACAGGTGGGGAAACTGCCACCTCTGTAAGTTTCTTGTGGTCTTTATAAAAGTTGCATTTGTAGGTATATCAACTTAAGTGGCCTCCTTTATTAATGCTTAATTTAAGTATGGCATCCAATGGTAAAAAAGTTCCCCACCTATAGTTTGTCTAAATTACAATTTTTTATTTATGTTTATTAATTTATAAAAACCACCAATTGATTGACTTAGAAAGGGCGGCAAAAGTTCTAGCTACGCCACTGCATTTTGGCCTATGTGAAGAGGTTAAAAGTTGCCTGATATTATTGTGCTTTAAGAACTTTTTGAATCTTGAGGAAGTGAATGCAGCATTCCTGTCTCTAAGAAGCTGTTTTGGATATTTGATATTGAAAATTTGCTTCAAACAGTTAGTATAAGTCTTGCTGGTGCACTTTTTGATGGGAAAGTCCAAATATATCTGGTCTCATGGTCAATTACAAGATGAACATATTTTTTAGTTGAATTATAATAGCTGAAGCTCCCCCCCAACAGTATCAATGGAAATTAGATCAAATGGTTCGTGTGCAACAGGCACTTGTTCCATTAGTCCAAATTTTTTCTGAGTAGACTTCTTAATTTTTCTGACATGTTTCACAGCAGCGAACAAAATTTGAAATGTCTGATTATATCTTTCCAATAATAAATAGGGGAAATTAAATTTAGCTTTTTCTTTACACATTTTTCATGAGATAAAGTTGATGTGTTTCCTATCTGAAAAAAAAAGAAGAAAAAAAAAACCACATTCAAATCTCTGTAGTTTATACTAACAGCATAGTATTTAAACTAATAGCATAGTATTTAAACTAACAGCATAGTATTTAAACTAACAGTAAAGTATTTAAACTAATAGCATAGTTTTTAAATTAATAGCATAGTTTTTAAACTAATAGCCTAGTATTTAAACTAACAGTAAAGTATTTTAAATATACAGATCATATTAGACATAAACTTTAAATGAAATACTATTTATTATTTAATGTGTACTCACCTTATTATTCTCAGTTAAGATTTACAGCTCTTAACATTCAAAATATCTATCGCAAATACTAGTAGCCAAAAAAATTACTAGTACAGTCACTGCTTAAGTATAAATACAGCACTGCACAAGAATTCATTTAGCTCAATCATTTAAATGTTGATACAATATCTTTTAAAGAAAATCCCATACGTTTATATTCCTTTGAACACATCCATGTGCAAATGAAGCAAAAGCTAATTTATTTTATTTGGATTATTTATTTTCTGTTAAAAGTCACTCAGGAATTGAGTTTTACATAATGTATTTTTTAGTAAACAAGTAATTTTTTAAAAATGCAAATTTTTGGTAAACTAAATGTAATATCAGTGTTATTCAAATTTAATATTTTTGTTCACTTTTGAATTTTATAGTTGTTGTAGTACTAATATTCTTCTATTTGAGGAACAGCAAAGTAAAATAGTCACCTGTATTGTAGTTTAGCATTTTAATTACAGAGTGACATATAAATCATCACTCTGTAAATGAAAATAATAAAGTACCACTGTTGGTTTGTGAGTACATTTGTCTTTACCATGTTGACAACACTCTGTCCATCACTGTGTGTTAGAAATGGTTGTTCGTTGTGTATGTACAATGTAGTGCACGTGTTGTGAAGTTTTAATAAAAAATAAGAAAAAGGATATGCATCTATAATTATTTCATCAAGTAACATGTTCACAGAGTTTATTTAACATGGTTTCAGAGCGTTGTTGAATGTTAGTGAAGATTTAGAGTGTTTCTAAGTTGCTAAAAAAAAAAGAAGAAATGGCATGAGCAAGAAACAGTGAAATTAGTATACCGCTATTTGATGGTATGGACTATTTCAACTGGAAAATAAGAATGATGAAATTCTTACAGTTTAAAAAGTGTGAAGAAGTGGTTCAAAGAAAAGTTCATGCAAATGACAATAAAGAAAAATGGGACAATAAAGATATACAAGCAACGAACTATATTTTCGGTGCAATCACTAACAAGCAATTCGAATACATTCATGAATGTCAGTCTGCCAAATTTGATACGATGTATTTGAAAACTTCCACGTCATTTCAAATCATATGTAGAAACAACTTAGAAAATGTTAAGCTGAAGAATTGCTCAGATTTATGTTTATTTTTTGATGATTTTGAGAAGTCTGTGAACGATCTTAAACAGGCTGGTGCAACCGTGACTGAATAAGAAAAACTGAATTACATGTTAAGAGCCTTACCATCAAATTATAGTCATATTGGTGATTTAATTGATGTTTTACTGGAGAAGGACAGAACAGTTGATTATTTGAAAAGCAAAATCAAGTCAAAATCGTTCGACGAGAAAAATGATTGTGAAGACAGTGCGCCAATAGAAAAATCGAATGCATTTAAAATTGAAACACACAAATTGTGCCCACAAGGGAATATCTGTTTTAATTGTGGTAAATCTGGCCACATGAAAAGGTAGTTGGTATATCCGTGGTCAAGTGAACTATCGTGTCAGTGGTTCTACTAGTTATCGTGGTCGAAGACTTCCAAATAATCAGGAGCGTAGTCGTGGTTTTGGTAAACATTGCGGACATGGAGCAAACCCCAACCACAGAGTAAACTATAGCCAGCCAGGAAGAAGTTTCCATACTACAATAATCAAAAGTAACATGTCAAGCTCAAATTAAAATAGTATGACAAATAAATATCAAATTAATTGGTTGCTGGACAGCGGGTGTACAGACCATATAATTAATAGTGATGAATACTTTGAAGACCAAGTAACATTGAAGAACCCAATTAAAGTAAAAGTTGGTGATGGAAGGATGTTGGATGCGACAAAGGTTGGTAATATTATAGTCTCTTTTCCTGTTTATGACACTGAATCCATAGTAACTTTGGAAAATGTATTTTACGTTAAAGAAATGAAGGCAAATTTATTAAGTTATTCGAAGATCACTGACAATCATAAAATAGTATCAAAAGGGCAGTTCTCAAGAATTTATGAATTAGATGGTACATTATTAGCAATAGCGAAGAAAGATGAAAGATTATATAAAGTAACCAGTTATGTTTCAAATTGTGAAGTACTTGCAAATATGTCCAATAATACATTAACATTAAAAGAAAAACTGCATCGTACACTTGGACATGTAAATTTTAAATATCCGGATATTATGTGTAAAAATCAGTTACTAGAAGGGATACCTAAAGAAATAGAATCAGATTATATGAAGTGTGCTATATGTATTGAGAACAAGATGCATAATATACCCTTTAAGAATAATAGAAGAAGAGCAGAAGATATACTGGAGATTGTTCATACAGATGTAAATGGACCTCATAGAACAACTGGATGTAATTGTGAAAAATACTTAGTGAGTTTTATTGATGATTATCGCAAATTAGCAAAAGTTTGTTGTATTAAGTCGAAGGATCAAGTCTTTGATTGTTTTATGGAATATGTAAATGAAATTCAAAATTTAACTGGGAAGATGATAAAAGAGCTAAGATGTGATAATGGTAAAGAATATATGAATAGCAAGATATATAAATTTGCAAGAGAAAAAGGTATAAAGATAAAGTCGTGTCCATCACATGTACATGAATTGAATGGTACTGCAGAGAGGTATAATAGAACAATAATGGATATGGCTAGATGTCTTCTAGCAGAATCAAAAATTGACAGACGTTATTGGCCTGAAGTTATTAAAGCAGTAGCTTATCTGAAAAACAGGACATTGGCAAATACTGTAGTGAGGAAGACACCTTATGAAATATTTTTTAATAGGAAACCATCTTCAAATTAATTAAAATTGTATGGAAGTAGAGTTTATGTTAGAATACCAGAAGAAAAGAGAAGATCAAAGTGGGATAAAAAGGGATGAATTTGGAATTTTACTTGGATATACAGAAGCTGGATATAGAGTTTTGGTGAACAACATAATATTAGTCGCCAGACATGTTGACATTATTGAAGAAGATATTATGTGTGTGTAGGTTGTCATGATGAAGAAGAAAAAAATTATACAAATGAGAAGAAGGAATCTGAAGAAGTGTCAAATGATTCAAGCAATGATGAGAACTCCAAGGATGATGTGAAGGATGATGAAATGGAAAATGGAATGAGACCAAGAAGGCAAATCAAACCACCAGTTTGATTTGATGAAGAATTTGGATACTATTGTGTTAGTGCAAATTTTTGTGATGCTACGATTCCAGGTAACTTCGAGGAGGCGACAACATTGTAATGAGGCTGAACAATAGAAAGATGCAATCGACTGTGAGATGAACTGTGTTTTTTAAAATAATACTTGGACACTAGTGAGTAAACCAGAGGATAAAGCAGTTCTAGATGTGAAATGGGTTTACAAAAGAAAACCAGGTGATGTTTTTAAAGCCAGGTTAGTGTTTCGAGGTTTTCAGCAAAAAGACAGTATTGATGATACATATTGTCTTTAAAATGCAAACTTTAAAGTTATTACTTTCATATTCTTGTCTTTATAGTTTAAACATATATCAAATGGATGTTGAGATAGCTTTTTTAAATGGTAAAGTATTATCTGAAGTTTATGTAAAACAGCCATAAGGCTATAATGATGTTTCTATTCTAGAGTTTGTATTCTAGAGTTTATAAATTAAACAAAGCATTATATGGTTTAAAAGAGAGCCCTTGTGCATGGTATGAATGTTTTAATGATTATATTGAAAGTCTGGGTTTTCGTCGAAGTAAGTATGATTATTGTCATTACGTTAAAGCTGAAAATAATATAACTGTATATATCCTTTTATTTGTTGATGATTTGTTAATATGTTGCAAAGATATTGAAGTAATTAATGATATTAAAAATCAACTGCATAATAAATTTAAAATGAAGAATTTAAATAAAGTGGAAAGCTATAGTAGAATTGATATTGAATATGATTATGAGAAATGTAGTAATACCTTAACATTGAGCCAGGAAAATTATATAGAATTGCTAGCTAAACTTTATAATTAATATTGAAAACTTAAACCAATGGAGATTAATCTTAAACTGAGTCAATCAAATTTAAATGAGAATGTTAAATACAGAAATTTAATAGGAGCACTCTTGTATATTAGTCATAGTACTAGACCAGACATATCTTTCATTGTTAATTATTTATGTAGATTTCAAAATTGTTATGATGAGACACATTTCAAATATGCATTCTAAAGTACTTGTATTTAACGAAAGATCTGAAGTTAACATATAACCAAAGTCATAAAGCTGATATTATAAATTGTTATTATGATGATGCTGACTGGGTATCGTTGGGACTCATTATTGTTGATAGAAAGCAGAGCCGGTGACAGGGGGGGGACAAAGGGGCCCGGTTAAATAAGAGTTGACGAAAAAAATGTATACAATGTTTAAATATTGAGTGGAGAGGGGGGGGGTGGGGGCGCTGTATTATTTTGCCCTGGGCCCTGGCTCAGTTAACGGCGGCCCTGATAGAAAGTGAACTACTGGGTTTGTAATTGAATTATTTTGAAATCCCATTTATTGGAAATACAAAAAACAAAATTGTGTTACTAAGTCCTTTACCTTTGCTGAATATATTGCATTATCTGAAGCTGTGATAGAAATAAATTTTAAATAATCTTGTAAACGATGATTTTGTTAAAATTGTACAACCTATTAAAATTTATGAAGATAATTCTGGTGCTCTTGCTATAGCTAAATATGGAAACTTTACAAAAAAATTCTAAAATATAGAAGTGCAATATCATTATGTTAATGAAAATGTTAAAAGTAGAATTATTGAGATTGTTAAATTGATTGAGATTCAAACATTGCAGATATTTTTACCAAGTCCTTAGGAAAAATTAAATTCACTAAATTCAGGGAAATGTTAAAATTGATATAAATTTTGTTTGTCAGAAAATTGAGTATGCTACATTGCATTTAAATTTTTTGTTTAATATTTAGGTTAATGAAATAATTTTTTAAGTGTTGTTTTGTATTAAAGGTTGTATCTAATTAATGCTTATTCCTGTTATGCTTGAAATCTGTAAAGATAAATGTAAGGAGGCGTGTTCGTTTGTGAGTACATTTGTCTTTACTATGTTGACAACACTCTGTCCATCACTGTGTGTTAGAAATGGTTGTTCGTTGTGTATGTACAATGTAGTGCATGTGTTGTTAAGTTTTAATTTAAAAAAAATAAGAAAAAGGATATGCATCTATAATTATTTTATCAAGTAACAGAGTTTATTTAAGAACCACACAGCTGATTATTTTAATGTCTTATTCCTTATAGTTCAGTTATTTAATGCACAATTCAATAAGTATAATTGAAGTACAATGGAATATAATTGATAGTAATATAATTGAGTATCATTAATTCTGTTTCACAGCTATGGAAATATACAATTTTAAGATATTCATTTCAATCATTATACTAGGTGCAAATACGCAATATTTAAGAGATAAAGTGCTCAAAGTACTGCATAGTTAAATGATTATATTTCTTTCAATTTGTTGCAATAAAAATTTAAAATTTCAAGTTACCTTAAATTTTGTAATTATGCAGAAAAAATATAATTTCACAAATCTTTTAGAATTTTTTGAAGAAGAATAGTGAACAATCAGTTAGTTGACTGAATCACATTAAAAATATAACATTGAACCAAACATGGTTTGTACCAAATTTCATAGTCCGGGCTTAAATTTCAAGAACCATAGCTAAACCAAATTTGATTTTATTTATAATATGATTAATTATAAATAGGACATTTTAAAAATAGCAAATTTTAGCACATCAAAGCTATTACTGCACGTATGAGATAGCAGTTTCCTCCCAGACATACTATATAAAATTGCTCCTATTAGGCAAAAGAGTAATAAAGAGAGCAACAGCTAGGTAACAACTCATTTTATATACATCAAAATTTAATTTTCCTGAACAGGTATAGGGATTGAAGTTTGTTTATCTGTGAAGAGGAATTTAAATTTTATAAATAGTTTCCAGCTTAGATCCAAATGTTTTGTACTGTTTTATTTCTAGGTTTCAGTTGATTGATAGAGTTCTTATTTTCTAAGATGAAGAATGATTAAACATTTTATATCCTTTGTGTTCTTCCACTAAGGATATCTGAACTGTGAAGAGATCAAATGTTTGATAGTTATGATATATATTTCGTTTGTGTGAGTGAACTGTATATAATAACTCCATTTTACAGCATGAGAGAAATCGGTTAAAGCTACTGAAATCATCATGTATAATATCACTATTAGCATAATATCGCTACTTTATTTTCTAAATTATTATACAAAATGTTAAACATGAGTATATTTAAAAGTTCATGTAATAAAAGAATAATCTAATTAACCAAAGATAAAATATTATTTATTAATTAATTACTTGTCTAACGTAACACCTAAATAAATAGCATTTAGAACAAAAATAAAATCAAAAATAGAAGAAAGAGTTAATTACTAACTTCAAAACAGTAATCCATTTCCAAAACGCCACCGGAGAAACTACTTAGCAAGTGTTATTTAATCGGCAAATCGCTCTTTTTTTGGACATTTGAATAGAATAAAAACCTTACATTGAATAAAGACGTTAGTTAACCTTGATCGTTACTCGTAACGCTATACTAAACACGAGTGATATTTAAATTGTGTAAAGAAAGCGTGGACTTGAGAATTGAAGTGGACTGTTGAGTAACCTTTTAATTTAGTAATAGTACTCTGGCAAGAATACGAGGGTTGCTGCTATAATAATGAGCATGCGCGTTAAGTTTGTGGGTTATAGAGGCCCGTGTTCTTAGTTGTACGCAGTCTCGTGGACTTATTATATAAAATTTGAAATAAAATCAGAATAGAAGTAGCATTGAGATACGGTGCTGACTTCGACGTGCGCAGGTGGTTTCATGCGCATCCTCGTGCGATGAGACGACGTTGGCGACGTCGGGACATAGGGTTGCCATGATATCGTCGAGCGCTGAATTCTTCGTTTCTTTGCTCCGAAGGTGTTGCATAAAATTTATAGGGTTGCCATAACGGGCATGCGCATCTGTACATGCTAGAGCTGCGGGCAGACGCTTCTTTGAGAATACGGTTCGATCACATATATTTGTAAACAGAATGCTCTTACACGAAATTCAATTAAGACCATGATCTCTTAACAAAAAAAATTCTAATTTTCACGGAATTCCAGTTTACTTAAACAGATCGCGTTAAATCAACTGGGTAAAGTGTATATATATATATTATATATATATATATTATAATATATATATATACACTTTACCCAGTATATATATATATATATATATATGTATATATATATATATATATATATATATATATATATATATATATGTATGTATATATATATATGTATATAGATATATATATATATATATATATATATATATATATATTATATATATATATATACTTATATATATATATATATATATATATAATATATATATATATATTATATATATACTTATATATATATATATATATTATATATATAGATATTATATATATACTTATATATATATATATACACTTTACCCAGTATATATATTATATATATTATGTATATATATTATATATATATATATATATATATATATATATTATGTATGTATATAATATAGTGTATATATATATATATATATATATATAAATATATAATATATATATATATATATATATATTATATATACTTATATATATATATATATATATATATTATATATATATATATATATATATATATATATATATATACTTATATAGATATATATATATATATATATATATATATATATATATACTTATATATATATATATATATATATATATATATATATATATATATATATATATATATACTTATATATATATATGTATATATATATATATATATATATATATATATATATATATAATTAATCATATATATATATATATAATTAATCATATATATTTTACACAGTTGATTTAAACGCGATGTTATATATATAATGTTTCTTTCCGAAATATAGCATTTCCGATATAATATAGCAGTATTGTTACCCTCATTGTTGAAACACTAATAGAAAAAGCATTCGCATAAGGCATATAGCTTGTTAATATCAGTCATAAGCGTGTGAATGTGTGGCGCTGCGCTAAAGTATCCACCTTCTAACCTATAGGTTATCGGTTCGGGCCCCGTACTAACCAATATATTAAATCTAATCACTAACGTTCCAAAATTAGGGTGGGTGGAAGCGGAATGGTATCGAACGGTTGGCTCATGTTCGAGACATTGGATACGACTGGGCAATTCTATCCGGGGTTATCTCCACTGTGGTGGCGTCCGAAATCCCCCGTTTCTTCCCCTGTTGGGGGGCTTCGGCCGCTCCTGCAGTGGTTATACCCCGGATCGAATTGCCCCTCGAGCAATGTCGGCCATTTCGTGAGGTGTTTTGCTGTTTTAAACATTCATATTTTTTATTCCGTTTTAGAAAACTTTTTCCTATTATTGATATTTTTCTTCCCTTTTTTTTCGCGAATTTGAAAGTGGATGGATGAATTAATTAATTACCTTATTTATTTTATTAAGTTTTTTTCTTAGCATAGCTCTTTAAGTTAAATGTTTATGGGGGGGTGTGATATAGAATCTATGTTTTCTCGTCCGCGACCGTTAGACGTTTCGTGCTGTCGTCGCCACCGCCGGAGGAGGGGGAGAGAGAGAGCTTTTCTTTCCGCCTCCGTTCGGTAGATGGCTGCACCGTTTTTCGAAATTCAGTATCCGCGAGTGGGGAGTTAAGTGAATTGTTTTATGTGCGATTAATAAACTCTGTCGCTGTTTCGGAATTTTGTGTGTGTGAATTCTCGAAAAAGAAATGAGTGTGAATTTCACGAAAGGGAGTGATAAATAAATAAATAAATGAATTCCCTTTCGTGAATTTCTCTCGTGTTGTGAATTGCTGACCGTGAAACGGGCACATATCGAAATGCATTCCTTCTAATTAAATTGTATGGCCCTGAAAAGGGCCTTTTT
>CAJRAI020000003.1:0-10025 GCA_907164885.2 Dolomedes plantarius
CTGAATTAAATGAAATTTAGAATGCCATTTTATCTCAGTGGCAGTTAACTGAAAACTCATAGAAATGTTTTTCAAGGGGTAGGTGGTGATTCCGTTCAATGGTCGTGAGACGGTTTCTAAATTTCAAATCGTATTAACAAAATACGGATAAACTATGAAATATTAGAAAATGATAAATATAGAAGGAAAAATTTTAAAAATATAGTCAGACCTATGATCAAACATTTTAGTTCTAAAAACGGAAAATCCCTTACATATTTTAATTCAGCTCTTGGCCTTGTTTTAACTTGCTTACATCGTCAAACTTTAGTTTGGTTGGTTGGTTAAGAGTGCTGCGATCACCTTTTGCTATACGAGGGCTAACTAGACGGGACTTACATTTTAAAGTCGATTGTGAAAGATGACAAACACCCAAACCAACAGTGGAACGCTTGAAATGAATTTGGTAAGCTTTGGATATTTTCTTTCCCCTTTTGTCAAAAACTTGTCGATTGTTTTGGAAAAAAAAATCAGATTAAGCATGTAAACAAACAAGTGGAGAGTAATGGAGATTTATTTTTTTTATATATCTATTTTCTGGAGTCAAGGACCAGTGACGTAGCGAGCATAACTGGCGCCCGGGACACGATACCTTTTTGGCGCCCCCTCCCCAAAAAACATTAGTAATAGTATGTATAGAATTAGTGAAAAGGACCATTTGGCGAGAGTGGCGCCCGGGGCATGATACACCCCCTTGCCTCCCCTCTCGCTACGCCACTGTCAAGGACAGTTCTACAGAATTTTCCGATATGGAATCCTCTATCAATTTTCAGCAGTCACACACACTTTCCGTCCGCGAAAGTATGTACAGAGATGTTTATAATATTTTTTTTTAAAAGGTTATGTCTACAAGGTCAAACAATAAGCAGCAGTGTTATACGAGTTAAAAAGATTAAATTTACCTGCACGAAAGTCCTAGCATTAAAAATTAAAATTTGTTGGAATGAAAGCAAGTTCTAGAGACTTAGATTATAAGATGCATGATCAATTTTATACTTAACGTGTTGAAAAAAAGAAGCCCAAAGAATAAACCTTTAATTGATTGGTGGTGGTGGGGGGGGGGAGGGCATAATTTGAAGGATCTTGGTTTCGGGTACACAAACCCCCCCCTCCCCCCCCAAAAAAAAGCTACTTTGGTCTAAAGAGGCGTAGGATAGGGTGGGCCAACGAAATCCCACTCCTCTCTTTTCCTACTTCCCTGATTTTTGGCACAGTTGTTTTATAGTTTATAGTTATTTTATAGTTTCTAAGCTTAAGTTCAAAAGTCATCGACCAATATCTACGGCGCATGGTAAAAATTTAAAACTATTGTGTCGAAAAATTCCAGTTTGTCAAGGGAAGGGGGGGTGTCGGAAGGTAGACTTAATTCAAAAGCGAGGTCATGACGTGAGAAATATTGTAAAACACTGGCTTAGAAGAAACAGATACGTCAATTAACAAACACGGAATGTAGCAAAAGTCAGTACCAGCGAAAATCCATAGCAGAATAACACATGTACTTCAATTACTGAAAAACTGGAAATAAGAATTAAAAGGCATCGCTTAAATGATTCAATAATAGACTTTTGGTTTTACCACTAATAAACCCACTTTTACGGTGAAGCCCGTCATGTGAAACTATTAAACAGAAAAAGTTAGAATGCAGGTATTTGTGGATACAGTAAAGTAACTTAATACTCACAAAGAACATGGACATCTACAATGTTTTTTCGTTTGGTGGGAATAATATGGTTGTATACTTAAGCAATTTTGATAATAAAATTACTTCAAATGGTTAATGTACAAATACGAAGTGCGAGCAGAGGAGATGTCCAAATTAAAAATTAAAATACGTGACAAAACATCCAAACCTGTAGCATACTTAAACTAAACAAGCGAAAAAAGTACTTACCATTATCAGAGAATTTAAGTCAGGTCACACGACTGCTATTTATGAAAAATATATGACCCCACTCAATAATTTCTGAGGGTATGGGAATAGCTCAAACATTACGAGTATAATTGAGTATTGTTTATCAGTATGAATCAATTCGCTGAACAAAAAATGTCCGTCTTCAGCGACAGCTTTTGATTTAAAAGACAAGAAACTTCAGGTCAAAATGTCATTGTAATGACGAACGTTTGAGTTTTTTCGTGTTAAATATGTCACAGACAGTGTAATATCCCTTCATAGACGTACAGAATTTGTATGGCCTCATAACCATTGAACAGTGAGTTAAAAACTAAGTGATGTTATGTGTCTTGACACAAGTTTGTCGTGCAAGGACTATGACCACGTGAATCCATGATGTCACAGGCATCGCAAATCTAAGTGGCGCCTTTGGGGTTACACTATGATTAAAACTGCGTGTCTCATTGCTTCTGAAAACGGAAGTACATTTTAACATACCGGTCAGTGTCAAAGGTTGTGATAGGAGATGGGGTAATGGGCGTAGCAAGAGAGTGAAAATTCTTTATTCTAGGAGGATGTTGAAATCACATAAATTTTAAGTCTCATAAATTTTACGATGCTTTTGTTTTCGTAGGCTTCCAGATATTTGTCTATAATGCAGGTCTCTAATTGTTTAAAATAAAAGGTCACCCACAAAATATACAGCAGTATACAGCTAAAATTTTTGTTGGGGTTGTAGGGAGAAGAGAACACAATAAAAATCCTGAAACTTTTTCTAAAATTTACATTTTAGGTGAAGAAATATGATACATTCTTGCCGTCGAAGTAATGAACACTTAAGGGACTTTCATGCTTAAAAGCAATATTTGCTTAAGAGTTAAGATTAATATTTGCATTATATAATTTCAAATATATATATATATATATATATATATATATATATATATATATAATCATAGGCGTAGCGTGCTTCTAACTTTTGGGAGGGCACGAATTGCATTCAGTTAGGGCCTCCTCAGCGCATTGACTACCAGACGGCCCTTAAAATATGGGATATTATGATTTTTTTATCAATTGAATGACAATAGAATTGATATTTGAGTAGTGTTCAAACGTTATACAATCAGAAAAATAAATATAATATAAATAAAATGAGAAAAAAAATAGCATCGAATTTTTGTTATGGATCATATGATGGTTAAAAACTATGTTAAGGCCGTCTGCACACGGAGCAACTGAAAAGAAACTGATAACTGACTGCAATCAGAAACCAGTCCGTGATGAGTCGTAACCTATGTAATTGAAAAGAGCCACGCACAATGCGCAACTGGTTACAAACCCGTCCGACGGGTTTGTAACCCGTCGGACAGTCGACGTGTGCCAGTCGACGGGTTCAAACCAGTCCGTCCAAACCAGTCGACGAGTTTGTTCAGTTGCTCCGTGTGCAGACGGCCTAAGGCTAAAGATATAATCGGAAACTTCAGTTTCACAGTTTAAAAAAGAGGAAAAAACTGAACTTTCTTAAAAGTTTTCTTTCTTAAAAGAGTGAGCGATATATATATATATATGGTCCCGAGCGATATATATATATATATATATATATATATATATATATATATATATATATCGCTCACTCTTTTCAGCAATGTCATATCTCAAAAATCGACGATTTTTAGTTAAGCCTGTCTTCAGAAAGCCCTGAAAGGGGAGTATATACCTGCAAGATCGTCATATCTCACCGCTCAATATTTAACCGCTAGAGAGCAGAATTAATATTTATTTTTAATACCTTTTATTCTACCTTTAAACTTTAAAATCACTCTATTGAAAAATCACTTTTTTTGAGGTATGACTTTGTTGAAAGGAGTGAGCGATATATACCCAACAAACACAGGACTGACGGCAGCTTATCGGGCCAGTGCTGGAAGCGCCGGTAGAACGACAAGTACGGGAGAAATTTTCTGGGCCGTTCGCGGGTTCTTTACGAACCTTCGAAGGGGAACGCTTTGCTGTTTACGTGTTTCAGGGCCTGTGATGGGTTGATATGAACCGCGCCGATACCGACATGGCTCCATCGTACCTTAATCGGCCGTCCGATTCGTAGCCATAAGTAGCAGAAATCTGTATTAGAATTATGGATTTGAAAGGGAAGGTGATGTTTAAACAAAAGATACTTTTCAGAAAAATGGCTCTTATTTCTGTGTAACCTCTTTTACGAGGAAAATTCACATAACAGTCTTGGTATGTAAAGATTATATTATGTGAGAAGTGTAAGGTAATCAAAGAGTAGTTTCATTGTTAATTTTTTATCTATTACTGGAGAAATTTTAAAAATATCTACTTAAAAATGGAGCCTTGTTGCACCACTCTTTATTTAAAAGAGAGGAATTAGTGGTATCTATCTTATTTCACTACTCATTTATTTTTAGCGGTGGATGTCACACATTTACGTAGCAACTTCCACAATGAATTTCCTAGTAAATATTAAAGATATTTTTTCTTAATCACACTCTTCTCTTTTTGTTTTTACCTGCACTGCAAAAATAAAATGTTATTTAGTGCATGTAACCAAATTATAATTATACCTAAAATGTATAAGAAAGTGCCTCAGCTACCAAAATATATTTGCAGTTGTTAATTTTCAAGCACATAATTCAGACGGGTATGATTTTGATTTTGAAACGGATATAGACGTAGATCTCCAATGTGGGGAGAGGTTCCATATTTATGCCCTCTACTTCTGAAAATAGTTTTTATTTTGTGGTGCTTGCCTAACACCATTGGTAGCAAGAATTGTTAGTAAAAGATATAGAAAAGAGATAGCATGTTCCTGGAATTTCTGAGTCAGAGAGAGTTTTCAAGAGAGTTTAAAAATGTTAACATTTGTAAACAAAATATTTTTTCTTATAGGTTATATTGCCATAAATAGCCTATGTATTAATATTTTTTTACGACATTTAAAATTTTTTTTGCCGTCGACTAACATCTACATGTTAATTACATATATTTTTTTAATTAACATGAAGGAAATAATCTAAGAACTTCAGCTTGCCAGCCTTGAAGCAGGGGAAAGAGAGGGGAAAAAAATGCCAGCCGCGGGATTCGATCCCGCCACCTCTAGGTTACAAACCCAGAGCGCTACCACCCATGCTACGAACCACTCAAGATAAATGTGTGAATTACCGATAACAAACTAGAGCATGTTGGCGGTTTCAAGATAATCTTCGTGCATGTTCGCTAGGGTGGAACGAAAAAACTGTTTTTTAATTTTAAATATGTTATAGTTTTCAAAAGTTGCCTCTTGGGATTAGAATAAAGAATATAAAATAAAATTTTATTGTTCTACTAAAATCTTTTCAAGTACCGCAAAGTGCTTCAAAATGGATATTTTTATGAAAAAGTGATAAAATTTGTATTTTTTTATTTCTTTTATAGTATATTAAAATAATATATATACATATATATATATTGTAAATAAAATATTCAAAATACGATATTTTTACAGGAAACTTACAATTCTAAGTATTTCTAACTGTTAAATGCCATTACAGAACAACTGATTTTGTAGAATTTCGCGATTTTCATCATATTAATTTTACAGTAGCATATATTAATAATACACAATTGAATGAAAGAAAAACAATTTTTAATTAACGGGCATTAGTTAAAATAAACAAATCACACTTATTTAGAAAATATTAATAGTGATTAATGTCTTTAAAAGCAAAACGTTATTTTGAAAAAAACATTTATGTTTTCAAAAGTCCATAGTAATGACACATGGTTTCCATTGCTTATTTCACTGACACATTGAATTGTTTTTTGTTTGAAATTTTGGCATTTTCTTTTGAGATTGTATTTTTGTTTTTATCAATGCATCTCTTGCAGAAGTGTCACGAACGGACAACTCGGTATAGAATTTAACAATCCTTTCTTTCTGTTTGTGTGTGACATGGAAAATTATTGAAGTCAATACGTTGACTCTCGTGATCAGATTCTTTTGCTTCCTTTATAAACGGCTTTAGTTTGTCATCAGAATATGGCTCTTCATAGGAAGTCCTGTTACTTTAATATCATTCCATTCAATCATGTCATATAATACTTGGTATCTAAATTTATACGTTGGTTTAAAAACTTTCTGATGTCCCCTTCATTTTTAGCCTTTGCGTTTAGAATCAGACTTAATCCAGGCTCTCTTATGTGACTGCGATCATCTGATATCATACAAAGGAGGAGATTTTCAGAAGCAGCAAAGTATGCATTTCTTTGAATAACTGGGTGAATTAAATTTTAAGAGTCTGATGGAGGTAACGTGAATAGCTTACAAGTTTCCACAGGTGCTTTGATCCATGGATACAAGATGCTTTCAGCTTTAGGTTAAACCAAACAGCTGCATAAACTTTCAAAATGTACTCAGTCAGTATTCGGAGATTTTTTGCAGGATATTCTGTTCCCGCATACAAGGGAAGTATTCTGTTTGCTAATCTAATCCATCTTGAATGACAAAGTTTTCCTGGTTTCTCATGGACAAATCAGAAGAACACCTCCCAACAGAGATTGCATTAGACATTTCTAACAAATATTTTAGGTCCACACGTAAATCTTCCTTAATTTCTAGTAACGGAATGTCATTTTCAATAGGTGCAAATTCGATGACTGGTAGTTCATAACAGTTTTCTAGTAGTTTACCTATTTCTCCTCCAAATTCATTTGGACCTTTAATTAGGATGTAGGGGCAGTTCATTTACTTGAAATAGACAAATAAACCACTGCAGTGGCCTTCTTAATTCCTTTTCCAATAAAGGAATCGCACCATTATTCAATCCAGTGTTCAAGCCAGTTCCATCACATCCAATTACAGTAATGTTTAAGTGTTGGTTGTTGCCGTTGAAAGTGCTATTATGCCATCTTTTATACCTTATCCAGTGACAAAAATCTGCTTCAGAAAATTCCTCCTTTGTATGATATCAGATGATCGCAGTTATGTAAGAGAGCTTGGATTACGTAGGATTCTAAAAGCAAAGACTGCAAATGAAGGAAAGTTTTTAATTCAACGTATAAACTTTGATGCCAAGGATTATATTGATAGGATTGAATGGAATGATGTTAAAGTAACAGGATCTCCTATGAAGAGGCATTTCTGATGAAAAACTAAAGCAGTTTATAAAGGAACCTATCACGAGAGTCAACGTATTGACTTCAATAATTTTTCATGTCACACTGAAGCAGTAGAAGGGATTGTTAAATTAGTTAGCGAGTCATCGTTGTCCGTTCGGGGCACTTCTACGAGACATGCATTGATAAAAACAAAATTACATTAATACCAAAATTTGAAACAAAAAGAAAAAAAATTCAATGTGTCAGTGAAACAAGTGATGGAAACCATGTGTGATTACTATGGACTTTTGAAAAACATGAATGTTTTTGTGTACTACAAAGGATAAGGAACCAAAACAAAACAAAACAACAATATAAACTTGAAAACGACAATATAAACTAGCAACAGAATAAACTTGAAAAATATACAAGAACTAAATAGGTGTGATTTGTTTGTTTTAACTATGGTCCGTTAATTAAAAATTGTTTTTCTTTCATTCCAATGTGTATAAGAATATGCTACTGTAAAATTAATATGATGAAAATGAGATGTATTTCATTATGATTTGAATTCTTTAAACTGTAAATACTGTTCATATGACTAAGATTTCTTATAATGACAAACTAACAAAAATTTTGTCATTGTAAGAGTAGCTCAGTGGTTTGATATAAAAAAGGGGGGTCGTCGTCTGTGTTTTTAGCTTCCCAGAAGCTTATGAAAACAGAAAAAAAAATGCTTCAGCTATCGAATTTGATATTTGGTTTAAATTCGCCGCCATTTTTGAAAGATCGGGGAAGAAAGGCAGGACTTCGGATGAATGGCAGCTACGTGGACCAATGAACGACGTAGAGAACAACGCTTTTGGCCACTTTAAAGCGTGACGTAGTTAGGGTAGCTTCGAACATGAGGACGCCGTCTGGACACCGAGGTGTACAGACACGCGTAATGGAAGGTGCGCCAATGGAATTATCTGGGGAGAGCTTTGGCTCAACCCCCCCCCCCCCACTGCCTTGCACGCTGGAATGTTTAAATCAAACATCACTCACCATTATGGAGACCTATCTATTAGAAAAAGCCCTAAACCCTACTACCCATGATGATGTACGGCAAGAAATGCTGGCTACTCACCCCCACGTCGAAGCAGCGTTTACGCTACTAGGAGGTAAGCCTAACTACTACTTGTCGGTGGAGCTCACCAAAAACAATACATTCACCTCTAACCATAATCCCAACCCTATTACCAACGTAAATGACGCATCGAAAAACCCCCTCAAAACGCCCTAAAAGGCCTAACATTACCTTAGATAATTTAACCAATAATCCTGGCACTAGCAAATCTAATGATGGATTCGTTTTTCCGAATCCAAAAAATACTGCTCGCCAGTTTAAGCACCATCTAACCGTTCAAACTCCTAACTTGACTACTAATAATAAATATGGTAACTTATCTGAAACAGTATTAAATGATCCCTCTATCCCACAAGCAACTGAAACTAAAAACAATGTAAACAAAGTAAAACCCATTTGTATCATAAAAGATAGAGAGGATAAACATAAATATAAATTAGTACTCCAACGGATAGGTGAGGCCCTAGGTAACTGCTTCTACGCCAGGCCTGCTAATGATATTGTCAGGATCCAACCTGACAGTACTGAATCCCATAGGAAAATAGAAAACTTTCTAAAAGAACAGAAAATTCAAGGATACATCCTCCCTATGGGTGTAATAAAACCTATAAAAGTAGTCATAAGAGGGCTGGATATTGATACTTCAGTAGAGGAAATTAAAACTGAACTTGATAGTCTTAACATCCAAACTACTAAAATTGTGCAAATGGTTTCTTCGTAAACTTAAAAACAATAAAGCACCTGGTGCAGATAAAATTACTGGCTTCATGCTAAAAACCTGCCTATGAAAATCTGCATCAATATTTCCACCCTAATAAATGCCATTATTCGCACTAGCTACTTTCCTCCCCTTGGAAAAACTCTATTATTATCCCCATTCATAACCTGGCAAATCCCCCTGACCCCACTAATTATAGACCTATTAGTTTTACTTTCCATCATCAGCAAACTTGCTGAAAAGTTCATGCTTCAAACCATTAACTCCCACCTTGAAAGCAATAACATCCTCTCCCCCTATCAATTTGGATTCAGGAAATCCCTCCCTCTCAGCCCCCCACCAACTTTATAGAGTTGTTGAAGATCTCACTAAAACAAAAACCTATAGTAAATCTACAGCTGCAGTCTTCCTGGATATCAGCAGAGCTTTTGACCTCTGTCTGGATTCATGGTCTAATCCATAAACTTATAAACTACAATTTCACCCCCAACACTATCCACCTAATTTACAGTTATCTCTCTAATAGAACTTTTCAAGTTAAACTCCAAAACACCTCTCTGACAAGCACAACACACTCTGTGGTCTTCCGCAGGGAAGTTTAGTCGGTCCAGTTCTGTACTCAATTTATGTTAACGACTCCCAACACACTTCAGAACACACACTGCAGTCTTCGCAGATGATACAGCCATCTACATGTCTTATAACAAAATTAACTTTGCTGTAAACCAACTAAACACCCACCTACAACATATTAACACTCAGGGCCCGACTTAGCCTAATTGGGGTCCGGGGCAAAAAGTTCTTTGGGGCCCCCTCTGCTTCACTACTTCAGTAATGAAGAAATTAATACTTAATACTAAACTTTCTATTCGATTTGGGGGCCCCCTTCTGATGTGGGGGGCCCGGGGCAACTGCCCCGTATGCCCCTGCCTTAGTCAGGCTCTGTTAACACTTGGACTGTCAAGTGGAAAATGAAGCTCAATACTGACAAATGTGTTGCTGTCATGTTTACCAGAAAGCACCCAAGTCCTATAATGAATTTAAAATCATGATCAACAACACTGCTCTGCCCTGGTCCCCCACCTGTAAATACCTTGGAATTTTCCTTGATAAAAATCTCTCATGGCGTCCCCACATTAAACATACTATTA
>CAJRAI020000004.1:0-33656 GCA_907164885.2 Dolomedes plantarius
CTCATGATTTGTTGTCTACGGTGGCTTAAAGGTATTACGTGTCAAATATTGGTACAAAAGGGGTTAATATTCAACATCTTATTATACTAAATAGCTGTGAAATGAATTTCGAATGCCTAGATTTCCCCACGCCACAAACAGGTGTGTGAAATATTTCATAAACTTCAGAATAAAGATAAATAGCATGGAAAACGCCACAGTTACAGATACGAGGTATGGAACTTTAATAGTGGAAACACTGTTCTAGAGACCCCGCGCAGCAGAAACCAGGAAAGCAGCTTACACCACATGTACGTTGCGTGCCTGCCTTACCCGAGAGCGAATAAGCTCTCCCCGCAAACATCACACGCCTGCACAGTGATAGGATGAACACATATTTTAATTACCGGTCTATCGTGCGAAATAATTTGTTGCATCATGCTGATGAAAGGAAAAGGCTTGTGCGCACAATAAGTTTGCTCGCTCGGGATGGGGAGTGCTCTACAGTCCCCCATATTCCCCGGACTTATATATACTATTATTTATACTCTGTATAAATTCGCTATACAAAGACTGTACTGCCTTTTATTACCTAATATTTCTCACCGAAATGAATATCCTTTTTACATTTTAAGTTTATTTTTTTTGGATATTTAAACAAAGGCACACCTATCCAGTTCCAAGAGACATATCTCTGTGTTTGAAAACAAAAACTTAATCACAACATTTTTACACGTTTTAAATAATATTTGTTTTATGGAAACTTCGTGATACGATTTAAATGTACCCACCTGTCGAGGTTATTCGAAAAGTTCCGTTATACAGAAAAGCCTTGTTTTTGCTAAGACTCATAATTCATTATTATTATTACAGTAACCACCGCTTATAGTGATCAGTGGTTATAAGAATCAACCGCTTATAAGAATCAATACCGTGAAAAACAAAAACAAATGTATTATTTCCTTGTTAAAATTTTCTCTTTAAAGAATCAATCCACCGGTTTTAAGAATCAGTTTACACTCTTCGCTTTCCTTTCATTTTTCCAAAAAAGCCACTTAAACCCTCAAAAGGCACGAAGTTCTTTCTTTTTTTTTAAAGAAAGATTGATAAGATGGGAGGGAATATAGTCGTAAAATTCATCCCTTTCTTTGTTAGACATAACATAATAGTTTCCCCTTAAACGCTTTAGCACAACACTGTCATATTAGCTTGACCCGGGGACATCTTTACCCTTCCGGGTTGGATTTCACTTTTCTCCACTGACAAACAAAAATAGGAACTTTTTTTTTCCCACCTCCCACACGTAAGCTAGAAGGTGAATCTTCGTCTGAGACTATTCGTATTGAAAGAGGTATAAACAGCCTCCTGAAAACTTCATTACGTCAAACTACCCTAGAAAACTTTTTTCTTGCTTCCTTACTGTAGTTGAAGTGTTAAAACTGTTAAGCAGGTATGTGGTAACAAATATTGGATTTTTTTCTACTCATACTATGATTATGTGTATCTACTTAATGGTCTAGAAATTAAGTTGTATTTTTAAAATTATAAATTATAATTTTAATAAAAGATAATTAACGTAATTAAAGAGTATTTTATGGTAAATTATCTAATATATGTATATATAGGTGTGTGTGTGTGCCTGTCCAAAAACCTAAATTTCGGCTATAAGAATCAACCGCTTATAAGAATCAAAAACAGCAATAACAAACCTGATTCTTATAAGTTGAAATCCCTGTAATTTGTTGCATCGTGCTGATGGAAGGAAAAGGCTTGTGCGCACAATAAGTTTGCTCGCTCGGGATGGGGAGTGCTCTACAGTCCCCCATATTCCCCGGACTTAAGTCTCTGTGATCTCATCCCCAAGATAAAGGAACCTCTCCGTGGATTGCGGCAGAAATTCTGCAGGTCGTAGACCGCTCCATCAACCGATCAGGTGCTGCCAATGGAATCCCGCAGCTTTAGCAAAAGGTGCTAAACAATGGCGGTTACTACTTTGAAGGGCTATAAAAGTTTCCCACCTGTATCTCTTCTGTATAATTTGTACATACCTAGTTGCCACTATTAATGTTCCATCCTACGTATATACACCTAGAGCGTGTCCAGCAGCCTACGTCTTTCGTTTTATATTTGTTGCCACAGCAAGGCATCGCCGTGTAGCGTCACAACAAGGCTGATAAACTCTCTGAGGCATTTTGAAGAAATTTCACAACTATTGATCCATACCAAGAAAGACAGAGTTCTAATTAAAAGCGAAGGCCAAATTTTTAAAACAAAATCTTAACAATTTATTAACAAAAATAATTAACATTTAAACAGTGCAACATATTCAATTTAAAACACCCGTGCAGATTCACAACGTACGGAGCCTAAACACACATCCGCACAGCCCGCGTTCTCAAGCGTCTCTCTCAATGTCTGGATTTTCAGAAGGGGTGGAGGGGCCGGCAGATTATCGGCTGACAGCTCTTCTTAGACGCCGAACTTTATTACATTGCAGAAACGTTAAGATGGCAGCTTTAGTGGCTGCATCTGTGAGGAAAACGGTTTTTAATCCCCTCCACGTGTTCCGAGCTGGTGGAACCGAACAACACATTCCTTGAAAAATACGCAGCTGTGGTTCAAGCTCTTGTGGGGTCTCGCGAAAAAATAAGACCATATTTCCAGTACGTTACAGCCGATCTGTTGTCGAGCAAGGCATCCAGATAGTTAATCTGGAGGGAAAATTACTTCATAATTTCTCTCAGTTTTGTACCGCAATTCATCGTAGACGATGGTTCTTTCAAATGTGAGTTCAATGACTGCACTTATTTGATTGCCCAGTTCAAAGTTAGAAAAAATGCCGCTTTTCCTGCAGCAGTTAGAAGCAGTTAGACCCTGCTGCAGTTGTTAAGCAGCTCATAGCAAGAACGAAACTTGGATCCGAGGCTCCTGGGAAAGAAGGGGGTGTATGGATTTTAAACATATATTTTCCTTTATCGGAGAGCGCCATTTTTTGTGTTATCTTAATATGGGTTTAACAATTTCAGAAAATGTCTACAAAATAAAATTTTTGTTTTAAATTTGATAAGCATTTAAAATAATAATAATAATAATAATAATAATAATAATAATGAGTTTTGAGTCTTAGCCAAAAAAAATTCTTTTCTGTATAACGGAACTTTTCGAATAACCGCGACAGGTGGGTACATTTAAATCGTATCACGAAGTTTCCATAAAATAAATATTATTTTAAACGTGTAAAAATTTTGTGATTAAGTTTTTGTTTTCAAACACAGAGATATGTCTTTTGGAACTGGATAGGTGTGCCTTTGTTTAAATATCCTAAAAAAATAAACTTAAAATGTAAAAAGGATATTCATTTCGGTGAGAAATAATTGGTAATAAAAGGCAGTACAGTCTTTGTATAGCGAATTTATACAGTGTAACTTTCTGAAAATACTTGATCGAAAGAGTATTTATATACGAATTAATCTTCATATCATGGTTAAGGACCGTTAGTCGAAGGCATCACAAAAATTCGTGACTCAAATAAAAACAGTCTTCGGCAATTAATGAATTAATTAAAATGTATTAAGTCCAACATAGGGTTTCGTGATCTTCGATCGTACCCCATTTATAACGAAGCAGCTAAGCATGCCGAAACACCGAATTCTCTGCGATTTGTCTCTGTTATCCGTTTGACTTCACTCCCCGACGTATCGACATTTCTCGCTTTTAATCCTAAAACAGACATGCGCTAGCGTGGAAGTCAATCAGCTTAAGTTCTCAAAACTTGAGTGCTAGTTGGAGAATTTTGCGAATCATAATGTCACCTGAAAGTTATTTTTTGCTTTCCTTTTTTTTTCTCATATCTACTTATCACTTTTATTCTTATTTTTTGTAGGTATTTAAATAATAGTGATACACCTTCCACAATGAGACCCCTCTGCATTCTTTAGAAAGACAAAATCGATGCCCTGTTTTGTATTAGTATAAAAAATCTCTGTTATGGTGAAACTTTTTTTCATGATATGAAGATTAATTCGGATATAAATACTCTTTCGATCAAGTATTTTCAGAAAGCTTCATTGTATAAATTCGCTATACAAAGACTGTACTGCCTTTTATTACCTAATATTTCTCACCGAAATGAATATCCTTTTTACATTTTAAGTTTATTTTTTTTGGATATTTAAACAAAGGCACACCTATCCAGTTCCAAGAGACATATCTCTGTGTTTGAAAAACAAAAACTTAATCACAACATTTTTACACGTTTTAAATAATATTTGTTTTATGGAAACTTCGTGATACGATTTAAATGTACCCACCTGTCGAGGTTATTCGAAAAGTTCCGTTATACAGAAAAGCCTTGTTTTTGCTAAGACTCATAATTCATTATTATTATTACAGTAACCACCGCTTATAGTGATCAGTGGTTATAAGAATCAACCGCTTATGAGAATCAATATCGTGAAAACAAAAACAAATCTATTATTTCCATGTTAAAATTTTCGCTTTAAAGAATCAATCCACCGGTTTTAAGATTCAGTTTACACTCTTCGCTTTCCTTTCATTTTTCCAAAACAGCAACTTAAATCCTCAAAAGGCACGAAGTTCTTTCTTTTTTTTAAAAGAAAGATTGATAAGATGGGAGGGAATATAGTCGTAAAATTCATCCATTTCTTTGTTAGACATAACATAATAGTTTCCTATTAAACGCTTTAGCACAACACTGTCCTATTAGCTTGACCCGGGGCATCTTTAGCCGTCCGGGTTCGATTTCATTCTTTTCCACTGACAAACAAAAATAGGAACTCTTTTTTTCTCACCTCCCATACGTAAGCTAGAAGGTGAATCTTCGTCTGAGACTATTAGTATTGAAAGAGGTATAAACAGCCTCCTGAAAACTTCATTACGTCAAACTACCATAGAAAACTTTTTTCTTGCTACCTTCCTGTAGTTGAAATGTTAAAACTGTTAACCATTTCCTTACGGGGGTGGGATAGCATGTATCCCAAGAATACGGGCTCAAGAATAAATATGAATGAATATATATATATATATATATATATATATATATATATATATATATATATATATATATATATATATATATATATATATATATATATATATATGTATGTATGTAAGTATATATGTATGTATATATGTATGTATGTATATATGTATATATATATATATATATATATATATATATATATATATATATATATATATATATATATATATATATATATATATATGTATGTATGTATATATGTATGTATATATGTATGTATATATATATATATATATATATATATATATATATGTATGTGTGTATATATGTATGTATATATGTATGTATATATGTGTAATATATATATATATGTATGTATGTATGTATATATGTATGTATATGTATGTATATATGTATGTATATATATATATATATATATATATATATATATATATATATATATATATATATATATATATATATATATATATATATATATATATATATATATATATATATATATATATATATATATATATGTATATATATATATGTATATATATATATATATATATATATATATATCCTCGTTCATGACTGTTCTTATAAAGGGGGTCTGAAATTTCCCGTCCTAAAGAAGGAATCGGAAAAATAGGCCCCGTAAGCTAAAGGTTAAGCAGGTATGTGGTAAGAAATATTGGATTTTTTTCTTCTATTACTATGATCATGTGTATCTACTTATAGGTCTAGAAATTAAGTTGTATTTTTAAAATTATAAAAAATAATTTTAATAAAGATAATTAACGTCAATTAAAGAGTATTTTATGGAAAATTATCTAATATATGTATATATAGGTGTGTGTGCCTGTCCAAAAACCTAAATTTTGGCTATAAGAATCAACCGCTTATAAGAATCAAAAACAGTAATAACAAACGTGATTCTTATAAGCGGAAATCACTGTATTATTATTATCATTACTATTATTATTATTTTAAATGCTTATCAAATTTAAAAACAAAAATTTTATTTTGTAGACATTTAAAACATACACAAATCTCCATTCAGACTCACCTGGGGGCTTTACTGCAAACTGATCACAAGTTTGGTGTTAGTTTTAAAAAAATTCGTTGTTATTTGAGAGCTTTTTTGTCGTGTTAAGGATACTAATCCAGAAGCAAATATCCTTCCTGATCGAGTTCCTTCAAAAAGTTTTGTTATATAATAGATTCTAATATTTGTAGGCTTGAAGTTTTATTTTGTCGACATTTTCAAAAGATACACCTCCCCAATGACTACCAATTGCGTCCTTTTTTGTACATATTGATCGAAGATTTTGTGCCAGTGTAAAAATAAATTTCGTTATATAACAACCGTTTTTATATGTATAAATTTGCATGGAAATCTGTTTCCATTTTGAGTTTGTTCAGAGAATTTTCTTTTACTGAAGACTTAGTTATACAATGATTCTACTGTACACAAATTTTATATTTTTCCCGCTGTGCTTATCCCCTCTAAATATCAAACTGTCATTTTTTTGATATTTATACGAGATTGTGAAAAGTAGTTTTTAACATTTCTTTTATAGAAAACCTCTATACCCGAAGACTACTGTATTTTAATACCTGAGTTCCTAAATACAAAATTTCCATTAATTTTAATAAGTAAAATTCGTATAACTTAACGAAACAATTTCAGATTATTTAATGTAAAAAGAATTACTTAAATAACTTACACAACTTTCAATTAATAAGAGTGAAGCCTTGTTTATTTTTTATAGGGTATAACATTGCATCCGTATGAAACATTAAAAAAAAGTAACCAGATAAAAAAAAAAATCTTCTTAGCATATTCCCCTTAAACTTAATGACTTATCGTTGATTTAGATATTCAGAATTTTTTCAAACTGCTTAATGTAATAACTAGAATAGACTTTTGTAAAAAATATTAAAATTTTATCGCAAATGGCTTTGATTGATTTTTTTTCCTTAAGAAAGTGGAACGCTTTTACGCTTTAATAATTTTTAAACAACGTTACTTTATCCTTTACGAGTGAGTGAACATTTTACCAGATATTTTAACAAAATTTAGCGGTAAAGCAAAATCATCCAACGTGTTATTTTAGTATTTCATAAAAAGTGAATGAAATATGCTTTTCCGAGGGCTGTAATTGATGTGAAAGAAAAATGTTTATAAATTTAATTAGAATCAGAAATTTCGCTCTGCTAATGATGGTTGAAATATATTTTTTTTTTCTACTCCCAGTAAAAAGTATTATAATGGCAACTTCTTTTAAACGAATTTCATGCTGCATAAAAACTTTCTACTTGCATTAAAAATATTTTAATTCCCGTCTTAAAAAAAAGCTCTTCATGGATGTGTAATTTCATCTGTTCAATTATTAAAATTGAGTTACGTTTGTCAAAAACAATAAGCAGATAATGTAAAATGAATTAAAGTTATTGAAGAAATTAAATATCCTTGATGACGACAATTCACTTTAAAAAGTTTCATCATATTCCTTGCAATTAGGTTAGATTTACGTAGCAGTTAAATAAAATAAGACTGTAAAGGAATATTCTTGATATTTATTTCTTTACACTTTATAAGCGAATAAAATGTTAGACTGTTCCTCTAATAATGTTTTGCAATAATTAAATAATCCAATTTATACAATAGCATATTTAACCGTATAATTGCTAGTGACTTTGTTAGAGAAACTGATTATAATTAGTTCAAAAAGGAAGATAAAAAAAACTAGTTTTACGTAAACGATGAGATATAGAGACTTAATTCATCAGACTTAAAAATATGACTAACGAGATAATGTTATTACATTTGTTAAGTTCTTGTCTTATATAAGTTTTTAAAAAAACAAAAGGAGTTCTTTTGTTTTATCACACTGCTTTTGATGAATTAATTTCAAGGGCACACAAATCTTCTTAAAGTTTCAAAATAATAAATAAAAATTGCTAAAATTCATAAAAACACCATATATAATACATAAATTTATTAACTCCTTATTTATAACGTTATATATATATATATATATATATATATATATATATATATATATATATATATATATATATATATATATATATATAGGGAGAAATAAAAAGAGATTTAGTTATAGAACGCATATAGAAACAAATGTACAGAATGTGCATTCAGGATTTTAAAAGGTATATTTCATTATGATTTATAAATATATATAATGTCCCTTGAATTGTGAGATGGATATATGTATTTTTTCTTCATTCTCAAGTAAGTGTGAAACATAAATGGATATACACTCGCTTAATTCAAAAAGTAAATCTTAAATGACTTTGAGGAAGAAATACTTTCTTCTTGGATGCTACAAAAAATTCCCTACATGAATGAAAAAAGTTTTAAGACCGATGTACAGTTTATTCAAAAATAGAATCAGAAAACATGTATGCATACGGAATACATAAATATATCCATAAAATTATGGGAAAAGTGTTTGGAAAGTAAGGATGTCTTCGGAACTAGATGTTAATATCAGATATGTTCTAACATTAGAGGTTTATTTTTCTCCACTAAGGCATAAAAAATCTTTCCTTAGCATAAAATAACTAAACATTAGGCAAGCATACATTATGGTTTCTCAGCGATCTCAATCGTTATGACGACACGCCGTAAAGTGCACTGTGTATGCAATTTTATTACAGAGCTCGAAAGTTTAGAAAATATGGGAGACACGATTGTATATATGATCTCAGCATTTGCGATGACTTTGCAATGATTAATGTAGTTCGTGGTACTAAATACCGTTATCAAAATACTTTATCAAAATTAAAAAAAGATTCCTTTATTCTCGAGTTGCTCCCCAAATGCCTTGTGTAAGAACTGTGTCTTTTTTTAATGTCCAGGAGTCTTTTAAAACTCATTTGAACTTCTGGCATCTCATACGAAACACTTTTCAGTTTCTGGGTTTATATATAGTATGCACATTGGCTTAACATATTCTCAAGCCAATGGGAATATTAGATTTAGTACTTTCAAGAATAGACATACATCTTAGTTGATCATAGATGATTTATGAATTTTTTTCTGCAATTAATTATTGGAACGAAGTTCTTTTACGCGGATTACAGTAGAGTGAACTGCCAGGAATCGTCACGTAACGAAAAAACGTTATGCCCCTTCCTAAGAGCTTTTTCTCAAGGACTCTGTCGCTGAATGGTTATCGCATCGCCGCAGTACTGAAGAGGTCCCCGGTTCAAATCCCCGCACAAGCGCTACCGGCAATTTTAAGACCCTTCACTGCACACTGCATCAAATTTGATACACAAGTTATTTTTCCACTTTATATTCAAAAGCAATATTTTTTATCCACTTGTGTACCTTGTATTAATTTTGAAACATCATAGCAAATCTTTTAATCACTGTTAGTTACATTTTCGTACTATAGATGATAGCAGGAATACAACTGCGATCTCAGTAAAAGATAACTGTTCAATTCATACCAGACCTGCCTTAGTATTTGCTATATTTTCAGTATTTTAAAATCACTTTACATCTTTGAAAGTTTTAGAGGTACGTAGCTTTATAATTATTAATAAAATACTTCTTTAATCGTTTATAAAAAATTCAAGTATGATTTCAATTTTATGTATCAAAAATGATACATGGTGTGCTTACGCCATTTTTTTAAGGAAATGGTGGGAAGAAAGTTTTTAACACAGAAAGAAATTGAGGAACTTAGGAACAGATCGTAGAGTGATCATAGTGAAGATGGATCTGATTCAGAAAGCTATGGCAGCACAGGTGATCCGAATTATAAACCAAACAAAGTTTGTGATGAAATTTTTGATGGTAGTAGTGATTCGGAAGATGAGGTATCATTACTTGATAATAGCGATGTTCTTGATCTGCCTAATGGTGGGAGCATGCCAAAAACTAATAGAAATAATACAGGGAGAACAAAGCCTGCAATCAATTGGAAGAAAACTAATTTACTTCTAAATGATGATCAAATTTATTTCGAGGTGACGAGAATCTCGCTCCTGAAATTATGAATTTAAACACACCTCTAAACTTTTTTAGTTATCCTTTTACAGAAGATTTGATTGATCATATAGTTCAAGAAACAAATTTATTCAGTGTGCAAAAAAAAACCCAGAAAAGTGTGTCAATGTAATGAATTTAGAAATTAAACAATACATTGGTATTTGTATAATGATGTCTGCTGTACATGTACCAAACACTAGGGCATATTTGTCACCTGCCATAGGCAATGATGCAATAAAAGAATGTATGTCCTTAAAACGCTTTGAAAAGATAAGAGAATTTCTACATTTTAATGACAACAGTAAACAACCACCACATGATGACCCTAAGCATGATCGTTTATATAAACTTCTACCAGTTGTAAATGCTTTATTTGAAAGATTTTATACCGTCCTTATGGAATCGCGTCTTTCTGTTTAAACTTATTGTATGTTCTTGTTTTAATTCACGCGGGATTTATATTGTGTCATTAATTTATTTTTGTTGGTGATTAAATAATAAAATTAATCCGATTAAAAATTATGCTAGGTAACATCTAAATCAAAATAATTAATTTATATATTACAATTTTTAATTTTAATAAAATAATTAACTTATATATTAAAATTTTTAATTTTAATAAAATAGAGAGACAGAGAGAAAGAAAGAAAGAGAAAGAGAGAGAGAGAGAGAGAGAGAGAGAGAAAGAAAGAGAGAGAGAGAGAGAGAGAGAGAGAAAGAGAGAGAGAGAGAGAGAGAGAGAGAGAGAAAGATAGAGAGTTGGTTGGTTGAATAAAAGAGGGCTGCGTTTCTTGGCGTGACGAAAATACACTAATATAATCAATAGAAATCTACATATTAAATCACGTTTAGAGTTGAAAAAATAACGTAAGGAACTTCGTTCCTGACGGGGGTCCCCCGACCGCACAATTTTTTCCGTTTAATTTGTTTTACATTCTATTGCACTTTAATCAATCAACTCGTTTGTCAAGAATAAACGCATTTTGTTGAAGCAATTTTCTGTATGTTTGGGTATTTGCCTTTCCATTTGAGTACGCACAAAATTAAAATTCCTTTGTTCTGAGGCACTATAGCAGTTTTTTTACCTTTGCATTTGAGTACAAAGTCGTTAGAAATCCACACTTTTAGAGTGATAACAATTTTTTGAATTTGCATTTGTGTTTACAAACGATAGAAATCCATATGTTCCGGAGGTACTATATAGCAATTTCTTCCCTTTATATTTGAATATACACAGAGTGTTCAGAAGTACTTTAGCAATTTTTTAAAACTTGCTTTTCTATTTCACTTGTTAACAAAGAACAAATAAAGTTAATTGAATATGGGATAAAAGGGTTGATGTAAAACATTAATTAAGGGAGCAACAAAGATTCCAAAAGTAGTTATAAATAATTCAGAAAAGTTGAGGATTACACAGGAAATATTGCTCAGATCAGAATATGAACTTTACCATAGGAAATACATCTGAAGAGAAATATTAAGTAGAAATGGGAAATGATGACCGTGTTTCTGAAAAAGATTGGATTAAAATTTGGACTGATGATCAGAAAAGTTTGTCCTCAAATATTGAATTTACAAATAGCGAGTCTCGAGTTTTTGAAAATATTTAGAAGCAAGCAGATTATTTTAAAAAGTTACAAACACCTATATAGAAGTAGATTTGAAGAAACCTGATTACATTTTAACAAGCAAAATAAAATTAAAACATTAACGCTTAACTTAAACAGTCCTGACAAGAAAGATGCTTCTTGTGATAAAAATTTCCTTTCTAAAATGAATCCACTGAATTTCTTTCTGATATAAAAAATAACTATTTTAAAAACTAAGCTCACATTTCACTTTTGATTACAATATTTAAAATGTCACGAATCTAAAACATATTAATAAGTTCTAAAAATCGACTTATTTAAGATTTGTATAAAATTGTCAAGATAAATGTATTTTGTTGATAAGTGTTTTCACTTGAAATTAACTTAGTGAAACACGTACTCAATCTTTAAGGTGCACTACGGTGTTGTCAAAGTAAACGTTTCTCGCTATCTCTAAGCCCTATCGTGTCCTTTTAAGTACAAAACCTTCGATAATTGAGAAAATAAAATATCTAAATCAATAGACATGAAAGAGAAAATCTTCACGTTGCAAAACATTTCCTGTAGCGTGATAAAACGGGAAATTCAACATAGATAAACGGGAACTTCAACATAGCGAATATTTTATTAAACGTGATAAATCTTTTATGGTGCATATACATTGGTGCAGAGTTCTCTGCCTGTGCCTTGGGGAATCCAGTGATTTATGTTCACTTTGTACTCTGTACTATGCGTGGATCGCCTCCTCTGGCGGTCCATCAAAGAAAGGGCGGGGGGGTCAGCGGGTCAAATGGTGTCGAGCGGGGTCGGAGGAGACACCAAATCAAAGAAACCTTGGGGGTGGTTCTAAATACCGTGTCTAATGTTACCGTCACTAATGTGATGACAGGAGTCGGGGGTCTGCAGGCAGAGAACTCTGCACCAATCTATATGCGCTATTATAGTTTATGAGGCCGTTCCTCCTCTCTAGCGTTTACCTTGCGTTGTGTTTAGCAGGAAGAGAGACCCTAGCTGCATTACAAACAGGACTCCGGGAGCACAAACATACCACGTGGAATTCGTTTTCAAGTCTTTATTAGCATATACACGACTTCTCACGCCAGTCAAATCTGGACATCTCCAACTAACAGCTAACCACCGATCTCCTTTCTTTCCGCTGTCTCAGCCCTTCTCCAGTAGGAGTTGCCAGAAAATGCGTGCCTCCCGCAAACCGCCAACAATACAAAGCCTGCCAAAAAAGGTGGGTCAACACCTATAACCCTAGTGACTAGGGTTACCAACTTTTTCTGTCACGATTCCGGGACAAATAGCTAAAACTGAACATCATCATTATCAGCCAGCCATTACCTAGTTTTAAGAGGAAACTTTTTATGTATGAAAAACTTATAATACAGTTTTTTTAATTAATTTTTTTATATTTTTTTAACTATTATAGAAACTTAATTATATATATATATATATATATATATATATATATATATTAATTACATAATAATAATAATAAAAATTTTAAATCTTATAATAACAAATTTAACGTTATATTTTTATGAGTTTTTCCAATAATATTTTCTCTCACTTGTTGTTGCAATCACCAATTCTTTCACAAGTTAGTCCGTATTTAAAAAGTTAGCAAATTCTGCACACGGTTCACTATTAAGTCGTATTTGCAATTCCGCCTTCACTAAGTCAATATTCGTGTTATTCCTGGCCTTCGTCCACAAACTGTTCATGTGACTAAATTCTCTCTCTGGGTAAGCATTACTCGTAGGGAATGGACAAAATAAAAGATACAATTTTCATCAGCTTGACCAAGTTTTCATACTTTTTGAAATACTCTGGCCATAGTTTGTCATCGTTTTGCTCTTTGTTCAGAGCAGGAAAAAACTATCGAGGTTCTGTATATTCATTATATAACGCATCGATGTCAATTTTGATTTGTAATATATTTGGGATAACGGATAATTCTTCTCATGTCAATTCAAAACATTCTTTGTTTTTCTTTAAAGAAAGACATTTTATTTTGTCAATTTCAATTTAAAAAAAATGGAATAGTTTCCACTAAATTCCCGGACAATTTAGCATTTATCCGGGATCAGGGACAGCGATTCCGATTCCGGGACAATCCCGGCTAATCCGGGACAGTTTGCAACCGTACTAGTGACTGGGACATAATCATCAGAAGTGCTGACCCAGCCATTATAGTAGCCCTTCTGTATAAACCTCCACCCACCAGAGGAGGAAGTCTGAAAGATTAATGATGTCCCAAAAAGGCAACATATGTTCCTGACCGGCGGTGATTGCACATCCGGCGCACACCGCGACAAAGTCATTCCCGAAACAGAAGAGAGGGGGAGCGGGAGGAGGGACAGGAAAGGCTTATACACCCCTTCATACCGCAGACAAAAGTCTTCACAACATACATAGGTAGGATGCTTGAATAGTGCCTTACATTGAAATTAAGGCATAAATCGAATCGGAAAATAAAAGAATTATACACTTTTCATAAATTATTTTTTAAGATATGCGATATAAACAACTTATTTAATGAAATCAATTATAATTGTATGAATTTCACAGGAGATTTTATACAAAACTGACATAAAATATATCCGAAATATGTTTGCAGTGTCACACATGTGTTCAAATGGAAAATTTCCAGAGCGTTTCCACAAATTGTAGAGGACTAATGGAGAGACAATATGTATTCCTGGGCGAAGCAAAGTATATCTAAAGCATGTTTGAGAGTGTTATGAATGCACTTATCAATAATGTCATTATGCGTAATCTTCAAACTTATTCAGTCTTTGATCAAACAGGGAAAGATAACTAAATATGTGAAATGCACCTGGATTTCTCTAATTTAATCTTAAGCCTTATTTAAGATTTCTTGTTCAAACTGTGTTCAGTTTTAAAAAATACAAACATTTTGATATAAGCATTTCTGTATATCTGTAAAAACAATATCAAGGGAGTTATATTTGTTAATCACTATCTTTAACCCGTTAACGCCCAAATTATTTTAAAATGAGAATTTTTGAAAAATATTTTTAAATTACATTTGATATATCATAAATAGAGTAATTATGAAGTATTATTCATTTATCGTAATGAGCAGTTGAGATAACAGGTGATCTATAAATAGATCGCTGGGCGCTTACCTTTCCTCTGATCTTATATTTAGAAAATTATGAATTTATTTATAAAAAATGAAATTTTCGCAAAATTAAATCGCTCAGTCACATCACGAACCATACCACAGCACATGCAGTCTGTAACGCATCATCCAGTGTCTGCGCGTAACATTCGACGCCGTTTACAGCAGAGTGGTCTGTCCGCAAGACGTCCATTGCTTTGTCTACCCTTGACGCAGAACCACAGACGTCTCCGCCGCCAATGGTGCGATGACAGAAGGATGTGGACGGCAGAATGGAATGAAATTGTCTTTACTGACGAGTCACGCTTCTGTCTGCAACACCACGATGGTCGCATTCGAGTCTGGAGACACCGTGAAGAGAGGATGCTGAACAGCTGCGTTATGCACCGCCACACTAGTCCTGCACCGGGTATTATGGTATGGAGCGGTATTGGATATCACTCTCGCACACCTCTAGTACGTATTGCCGGTACTTTAAACAGCCAGCGCTACATCTCCGAGGTGTTGGAGCCAGTTGTCCTTCCTTACCTTCAGGGCTTGCTCACTGCCATATTTCAACAGGATAATGCGCGACCACACGTGGCACGCATTGTCCAACGGTTCTTCGTCAATCGCCAGATTGAATTGCTTCCCTGGCCGCCTCGCTCTCCGGATCTTTCGCCGATAGAAAACATGTGGTCCATGGTTGCTCTACGATTGACCCAGATTCCATCCCCAGCTGCCACAGCAGATCAACTTTGGCAACGTGTGGAAGCTGCTTGGTCTGCTGTACCCCAAGAACTCATCAAAAGTCTCTTTGAATCAATGCCGAGGCGTGTGGCAGCGGTGATCTCCAACAATGGCGGCTACTATGGCTACTGATTTTGGCAGGAACCACACTTCACAGAAGTCTATAAATTTAATCATTTGATACTTGGTCAACATGTTATCTACAAAGTAAATTTTTGTTGTGATATCTCTTGTCTTTCTTGGTGTTGTAATTAGGGTGGCCAGCAGTGTATATTCTGTTCATTTTGTTAAAAATGAATGTATTACGTAAAAAAGAAATGCTTATTATCACTGTCTAGTTACATTTTTCTTCGTCTCATTTAGACATTTTAGTTCGTTATAGGATGATAAAGTTATAAAAATTTATACACGTTCGAAAGATAATTTAACTGTGAACTCATTATCTTCATCTAAATAACTTTAATGGACATTGATGAAACGGAAATATAATTCAAACATCTGAAACCTGGCATTCAATTATAAGAATTTTATTCCATTTGTGTTTTTATTGGATAAGGTAAAAGAATTATGCAAAACACAAAACATATCGAAATTTTCAAAAAAGTTGCATGGTTTCATTTATGTCTCTTAAACATGTAAAGAATTGTTCTGCAAAAGTTTTATTTATATACAGTGCTCAAAACAATTAGGGGAGCACATGGTTTTAACGAAATTACGCAAATACTTACACCGATAAGTAACATAAAATAAATCATCCATAATTTAAAGCCTAGCAGGAATCATAAGAAGAAAACTTCATATGCAAATCAAAGTTCATGATGTCAAAAACCAGAAAAGAACATAAGGGCGGAAATCGGGATGTTGCAGAAACGTCTGTTTCACTGCCCTAACTGTGAAATTCGATTGCTCGGTTATTCATTTTGAGAAAAAGTGACTTGAAAATGTCTCAACAATGTGATTTACCTGAATCCATGGCATTTCGTAATATAGGCAGAACAATTTTTGGTTGAATCCGGGCAAACACAACGTAGTGTCGCGGACACTGTTGGAGTCGCCAGAAGTGTCGTTGCAAGGCTGTGGAATCGATTCCCAGAAACAGGGAATGTTAGACGTCGACCAGGGCAAGGTCGGCCACGCTCTACTACAGAAACTGATGACCGGTATATACTGTTAACAGCTCGTCGAAACAGAACATACAATGCTACTCAGCTGCAAAGACAGTTGCTCTTGGCAACAGGACGAAGGTTGTCCAGCCAAACAGTACGTAACAGGATTCATCAGGGAGGTCTCTATTCACGTAGGCCAATGGTCTGCATTCCGTTTACCTCACGCCACCGTGCGGCCCGAAGAAGATGGGCTGCTGAACATCGAGATTGGGAGCAATATGATTTGAGCCAAGTGCTGTTTACAGACGAGTACCGATTCAGTCTGGAGTGTGACACCCGACGTGTTTTTGTATGGAGGGAAAGGGGCACTCGAAATAACTCCACATTCGTTCGTGAAAGGTCACAATACAGACGATCTAGTTTTATGGTATGGGGTGGAATCATCATACGTGGACGTACGGACCTGCATATCATTCGGAATGGTACTTTGACTGCCCAAATGTATGCAGACGAGATACTGCGACCTCATGTCATATCTTATGCTGCAATCATTGGAGATTCCACTGTTTTCCAGCATGATAATACCAGACCACATACAGCCCGTCTTGTGGAGAACATGCTTGAAACTGAAACAATACAGCGTATGGAATGGCCAGCGTGATCTCCTGACCTGAATACAATCGAGCATGTTTCGGACATGCTCGGACCACCCATTGCTGCGAGACCAAGGCCTCCTTTTACTCTCCGAGACTTGGAGATTGCACTTCTTGAGGAGTGGAACAGTATTCCACAATGTCTTATCGATAACATCATCGCATCCATGGAAAACAGGTGTGCAGCAGTCTTAGCTGTTCGAGGAGACCACACGCCATATTAAAAATCTTGCATCATTTCTAAACAATACTTTTTTTTATCGTTTACATGTTACCAAATTGTTGCCCTAAATCATCTTTTCATGCTTTTCCATATTTTCAAATAATTAAAGCTTAATTACAAATTTTTTACATCTTTTTTCTGTCATGCGCATTGATACGCGTGTACTATCCATTTTATGCCAATACGTGGCTGTCTTGCATGGTTTTCGTAACTTCTTTGCTTGCTCCCCTAATTTTTTTGAGCAGTGTATATAAATTTGAGTATAAAAAGGTATTTTTAGAACTTGTTTTATCCAAACTAAAAGCAAGCAACATTAATTAAAATGTGGACGAATAAAACCTTTGTTTCAAGCACAACAGCAGGTTTTGAATAGAGAACTTATACGGTAAGTTTTAATATTTCTAACGAATATACTTCACACACACACACACACACACATACATATATATATATATATATATATATATATATATATATATATATATATATATATATATATATATATATATATATATATATTCAAGGTACAGTATATCTTACAAATCTTCTTGAGTATTTATTTCTGTATGAAGTGCCTGTATACTTTTGAAGACTCACAAAGGATGTTATTGTTATATTCGTATCATGTCAAAAAAATACACAATATATATTTCAAAGAATACTTCATTGATGTTTAAGGTTACACAAACACATCAGTATAACAGAATTGTTAGATAGGAAAAACATTTTCTTTCTCAAATAACATTGTAAAGTAGCTTAATAATATGTGTCTTCACAGTTTATAAATATGACACACTCTATATGGAGATACTGTTTTTATTTCAACGCTCCAAAAATTGTTGCAAATGATAATAAATGTGTATAGTTGATTAAATTTTACACAGTAGTTTTCGAAAGCCTTTATTCCAAATCATTCTGTCGAAAATTAAACACAAAGATACCTTTCATAATTGAATGATATATTTGAAACATAGATTACATTCATAAAGTATTTGGGATCACTGCCGTTATATATATATATATATATATATATATATATATATATATATATATATATATAGAGAGAGAGAGAGAGAGAGAGAGAGAGAGAGGAGAAGGTGAGATTATGGACCCTGCATTTATTTTGGACCCCCTTAATATCTGCCATATGGGCAGGTGCAGCCACTAATTATATGTGTGGTTAACCTACAGTTTAAAGCCCATTCCGAACGGCTACAAACATCTATGACATCAGAGGAACTCGAACCAACAGGATCTGAACCAAATGCCAGTGCTCTAGCCATTCGGCCATCCCCTGGAACAAAAAGTAGGGAGGAAGCCTGTTTTACCAGATTACACTGAAAAAAAGTTGGTGACCTATTTGCTAGAGATGGAGTCAGCAATTCACGATCTCACTCGACAAGATGTGAGGAAATTGGCGTTCCAATTGGCCTAACGCAATAATATATCCCACACTTTCATAAACGAATCAGCAGGGAGACTAGCTAAACCGATTCCTCATTCGTCAGACAAATTTCGATCAGAAAACCTACAGGGACATCATATGCACTTGCAGAAGGATTCACACGTTAGCAGGTGGCTGGGTTATTTTTATTTGCTGGAAGACTTGTGTTTTGGGAATCATTTCCAGAATCTTCAATGTAGAGGAGACTGGTTTAAGTGTGGTTCAGTCAAAAGTCATTGGGTTGAAGAGAAAACATCAGGTGGAATCTTTGACTACAGCTGAACGTGGTTCTCTGGTAACTGTGGTTTGCTGCATGAGTGCTGGGGGAACATATTTTCCACCAATGATGATATTTACTCGTAAAATCTTAATGGATCAGCTTATGAATGGAGCCCCATCCGGAATTGGAATAGCTCATCCCTCTGGGTTCGATACAAGCCCATTTTTCGGAAATGTCAATATCTGTAACAACATACTAGCTGTGACATGTAAAGCGGTACATCACCAGCAACATTAACCACAATTTTTAAGTAAATTTAATTTTAGATGTTTAAGTTAAAATTCAGTTATATTTCAGTTTTTATATGTTTAGTGTAGTTCTTCTGTAGTTATAAAATGAATAAACCGGTTTAAAAATATACATCATGTTTTTAGTTCCTTTTCTTTCCAATTTTATGATATTGTAGAATTGATTTTTGTTCCGTAGCAGATTAAATAGATGGCTCATTGATGTTGTGATGGGCGATATTGATGGCCCATTATTGGGTGGCCCAGTATGGGTTATTCGGATAAAATAATGACCCATTATAGGTGCATCAGGTTGGTTAATATTTATGTATATATATATATATATATATATATATATATATATATATATATATATATATATATATATATATATATATATATATATATATATATATATATATTATGAATTCTGCCAGTGCACTCCAATTGCTACTACAGATGTAAGACAGTTATTGAAATGGGAGGTAAAAATTTGGACCAGTTTGCATTATCTATAGCTGTGAAAATTCAGATTTACTTAAATTTTTCTCTTAACCGGCCCATTACTGGTGCGTTTACCTTAGACAGAAAAGTAAAATAAAGAGCAGTGCTATAGGTCAGTCTATCAATACCATTCGTCTTAGTTCTTGTCATAGTTACTGTTACTTCGCTAATCAGTATTATCACTGTTAATCAGTAGTATAAAATGCAAACCGAATTTATCAGAATTTAAAGAGTTTTTCCGGTTAAAAGTATACATAATTGCAGGACATTTAAAAATCGAGGTTTACTACTAGTATTAATTAAAAGTTCCCTCTTCTATTTCGTCCCTTCCTTAACTTCCTGTTCTTTCGATATTAAATTGAGTAGCGCCGTAGCTCGAGTAAAACTCGATGCAAAATTCATCCCAAAATTTAAAAGAGCATCTCGTCTCGAGCTCTCGCTTAAAACTTGGCTTTGGCAGGATTTTATAGAGGTTACGCTTAATAATTTTATGCGGAGTATAATTAAAGCCCCAGTCAACACTGAATTAATTAGACCTCAAATCCACTTACTTTTAACCCTCAGCAATTTTCATGAGGCGGCCTCAGAAGTCAAACAAGGATCTCGAGTTTGGGGGGGGTTAAAGGGACATCCTTAGCTCGAGATCTTAATATATTATGTTGAATAGAATATTTTCGCGTTTGAAATAAATTAACGGGTAACTCTTGCTCTTACGCCTGCACTAAAATCGGGTTAGAACTTAATTATAGAATGTTTCTGGCCCAGTCATGAAAGGAAACGGTGGAGTGTAAAGACATCCGGTTGTTGGAGGTAAACCTATTTCAACTCGCAAATTGTTTAGGAATAAACTGTGCTATTCCGTGGCCGTAAACGACGATGACGCGCCGCCTTTTAGAGAAAGTTTCGAAACCATAAGGCGAAAACTGGACAACGTAGTTACTGAAAAATGAAACATGCTTTCCGCTATCTTAATAGTTTAATGTTTAACAAGACCTTCAACCTCGATTTTTCAAATTTTCAATCTACCAGTATTTATTTATTTATTTATTTATTTATTTATTTATTTATTTATATATATTTATATATATTTATATATATTTATATATATATATATATATATATATATATATATATATATATATATATATATATATATATATATATATATATATATATATATATATATATATACGGGCCAAACCGCTGGACCTAAAGAGCTGAAATTTTGCATGGCGATTCTTCTTATGGTGTAGGGGTGCAATAAGAAAGATTTTTGAAAAATATTTCTTAGATTGTTTTTAAATTAAATTTTTAAGCTGTTTTTGTAAATTTTTTTAAAATTTGCATTTAAAATGATAATTTCAGGATTATAAAATTTATATCACGAGAAAGACCATAAAAATTTCTTTAAAATGGGATCTTTTTCAAAACTTTACCTCAATTTTTTCTGATTTTTGGTGAATTTTTAAAGATTCATGTTTAGAATTTAATTTATTAAATACTGATCACATGATTTATTTTTCTGGTACTTTAAATAAATTTAACGTCACGTGCATAACAACTAAATAGACAAAAAAATATTTTTTTTTCTTTCTAAAGCAGCAGACGATTGGATATTATCCAAAAAAAATATCCCTTACGATTATATAGATATTACATCAACTGTATACATTGATCGTCGCATTTATTACAAATATATTTTTTTTTTTTGGCATTAATTACATACATTGACCGTTGTATTTAATTTGAACGTACTCCGTAGTGAAGCGCGGGTTTTTAGCTAGTTCCATATACAGAATGAGAATGAGCACTATTCTATTTTAGTACACTGTAGACCCTTAGAATTCAAAATAAGGATTTTGTGACAAAATAGCGCCCGCTTTTCAAACTTTTTTTTCAAAAATGCTAACATATCTCAAATTTCTCCATGTTTATTTAAAAAACCTTAAAATTTTTTTACATAAGTTTTCTTTACATACTATATAAATATAATTTTGCATTGAATTTTTTTCTGTATAATTTTAAAATTATAAATACTTTTTTTAAATTCTGCCTGTCATTTTTGTAATGTTTTGCATGTGTTTACTTTATTTCACAGTCTGTAAATTTGAAAAAAAATATTTGTGGTTTAAAGATCTGTGCGCAGTTTTTTGACAAACACTCTCATTAACAATTCTAAGAAGTTTGAAAGAAAAAAAAGTCAGCACAAAATGAATGCGCAATGCAGAATTTTGAAAATTTTTGACATTTTTGAAAAAAAAAATTATAAGCAAATCTTTTTATTTGTCAGCAAATACTGATTTATGAATTCTAAGAGACTTCAATACCGCAAAAAAGAACTTTAATTATATTCCTGGGGTATGTAAAGTAAAATATGGAAAATTTATAAGAATATGAGACTGAATTTTCTTGTCCCCTTAAACCTCAACCGTTATGGGGGGGGGGAGGGGTCGGATCCGACCCAGGGGTGTATTTTCCCCCTCCCGTACTCTCCCCTCCCCTTGCAAGAGATCGAGTTGAAAATAAACCCTATAAGCCAGTTTTGCAACAGGTGTTGTAGTGTTTGCAGTTATACGTTTGTAGTAAATACGAATGTCTTTGTTGAAACCCGTCATTCATGATCACTAGACCTTTTATTTTAGATTTTTAAATTTCATTTCGATTTTGGAGGCCAAAAATCTCAGTCTATATTATTTTTTAAATTTCTATGCTCAGAAATTTGGTTTCACTAACTTCTAAAACTATGTACAAGATTAAATTACTTATTAGACTCGGAATGTCTTTTGGTTAGACCTGCATCCTATTCAGAAAGTTCCCCCGTGAGGCAACTGATTTGGTTAGGCCCCCTGATGACGAGACTAGTCGGTTACCTTGATATATGGTTCAGTTCTTTTACTGCTACAGAATCTTGCATTATGGTGCGTTGAGCCCTAAGTGCGTGATTTTCGTTTATTTTTTGTCTACATTCTTCCTGCTAATAATTACCTTGCTTTGTTGAATTATTTACTTTTAGTCATATGTGTCCTTTTTCAGTAGGAGGATTTGTTGCAACTGAGCAATCTTTTATTGAAAAGTTAAAATTTTCAACGCTAGGGTAGGTTTTCTGTTAATTTGTTCGGCAGTTTACGTCCTCTTTATACGTTTTATTTCGTGTTGAATTACTTACATTATTTGTGTTACATATTAGACCTAATATATACAACCTTCTATGTAAATGCCAGAGAGATTTTCTTTGTTTTGCAAAGTTATAATTCGTTGGTCCTTTTTTTCTAAAAAAGGTTTTTATTTCATGTACAATATTATCAATAAATGCTATTATACAACAAAAATGCTCATTGTGTACTAATTTCTACCTAAAACCTCATCAAAAAAGAGATCCGACCCGCACGTAGCATCTATTTTGTCCCAAACCACTAACTATACCGTTTGAGGGTTAATAGTTATTAGGATGTTGTTAAAGTCTTAATAACATAAAGTCATAAATATGATGATGTTTATGTTATATTTCATTAACATATCAGTCAGAACCGAAATAATAATAAATAATTGTACGTATTTAAATATAAAATAGATACTCAGATGTGCACAAGTGAAACAATTTAGGACATACATATCTAATGACTTTTTCAGAAAACTCAGAATAAAAACAAACACATTTAATTATTCATGCATGTAGATATATCTATGCTGGAGTGAGTTTATCTGGATACATGAAAATCATTGACACAAAAAAAGGGAAACATTACATTGGTCGTTAATGATATGGGTGTTTGAATACCATAGCAACCGCAGTTTACTATACAAGTTTTCTCGCTTCATTTTTGGAGTTATAAACACAATCTAAAATACATGTTAGTTGCACTTAAGAAACAGGCACGGACACGAAAAATATAATCGCAAATTCAACTTTGTGGATGTTTGCGTGTGTGTGTGTGCGTCTATTTAAGAGGATGATAAATTGCATAAGGTTATCAAATGAATAAAAAAATAGGCTCATATTTTTTTCCTTTTTCTATCACTGGTGCATACACTGTAAACAGTTTCTTAATTTTGAGTTTTAAATAGGTGTGATATGATTAATGTAATGTTATTTTTTGAGGCTGACTTTTCACCGTATTTAGATAAATTTTAAACAAATTTAATGTATTATCTTGCAAAGGGCGGATGAATTATTTATGAAATACTTTTTCGATGCGTTACATTTCGATTTGGGAGGAAATTAGCCGCATTTCTGAGAAAGACTAATGATAGATGCAATTAAAGAATCATAATTCATTCCAACGAAACTTTCCACAAGGTTTAAACGACCATTTTTGAGTTGAGAAGTCTTGGAAAAATCAATTCCTCTCATAAAAGAACCCTTCACGGAAGAGACGAACTTAAAACGAGCTTATCGTTTATTGATGACCATTGAGTCACTGCTTTAAAAGGCATCATAAACACAGGATGCCTGTCACCTCCAATTAAATTTTGAAATAAAGAAATATTTTGGCTTTAAATATTCAAAATGTTATTAGGGTTTCTAAATGCTTATCGCTTTTCAATGAAGTGTTAATTATGTGTTGCTAATTGAGATAAAGCTCCCCGTGATTTGGTTATTTCGAGAGAAAGTCATTTCAAGTGATAATTACTCAAGGGGATGGATGCTTTCATTAATAAGTTCTCAAAAGGCTCTTGAATTTCGTCTTGAACTGATATTGCTACTTGGAAGACACTTTACAGAATCGAGCGGGGTAAATTTCTCTGAACGAAGTGATCATTTTAGAGAAGAATTTGCATTAAAACACGTTAAATGAAATGGAATAGTTTTGTAGCCTCTGTTTTTAGCATCGAGTTTCAACTGAGCAATATTATTTTAGGCTACGTGTTCAATGGAATTTGAAAAATTTATCAGTAACAGTTTATAGAGAAAATAGCTCACTTCTACCCACACTTGGGTGTATATAATTTGAAGTGGCACTCTAAATGAATTTGATACAAAAACACTTTATACATGAAACAATGTTTATTGAATTCGTTGCACATATAGAATTTGCTTTTACAGCAATACGTATACGTACTACTTGTACGGAATACATATTAACATTCAATAGAAATACACTTTCCAAATACTCACAGACCAGCAGAGAGTCAAACCAGCAGTACTGCCACGTAAACTTTAGGCCCCCTAAGCACTAGCGCCGGCTAACACCTGGAACTGCTTACCTCGTAGCTCCCTCTCGCTTATCTATCAACCTTAACAACACCTCTTTTTCAATCTCTTTTTAATCAAGCTGCTTGGTATTTATACTAAGCGCGTATGCCGAAATTAGCATATCTCAAGCAGCTTCTTTAATTCATTCACTCAAAAGTTCGATTCTTGTGAATCGAATCTTGTGTATACCTTACAAGATAAATCAGTTCAATTTCAGTGTATATTTCGATTGTAAATAATTCCTTATGTACCCAATTTTAAAAAAAAAAGACCCTCTTCCCCCCAAAAAAATTAAACAAAAAACAAGCACAGTATTTTTATTCTATTTCAAAAAACGTAGATTTAGATTCAACTTCAAGAAGAGTATGCTTTGATAAATTAAATTTTTAAGCTGTTTTTTAAACTTTTTTTACGTTTGCATTTAAAATAATACATTGAGGGTTATAAAATTTATATCACGAGAAAGATCATAAAAATTCCTTCAAAATGAGATCTTTTTCGAAACTTTACCTCCATTTTCTGATTTTTAGTGAATTTTTAAAGATTAATTTTTAGAATTTAATTTATAAAATGCTGATCACGTGATTTCTTTTTCTGGTACTTTCAATAAATTTATCGTCACGTGCGTAACAACTAAATAGACAAAAAATATTTTTTTCTCTTTCTAATGCAGCAGACGATTGGATATTATCAAAAAAAAAATGCATATCCCTTACGATTTTTTTATAAATATATATATATATAGATAGATAGATAGATATTTTACATAAATCAATTGTATACATTGATCATCGCATTTATTATAAACTAGATGGTACCCGTCAAAACTTGACGGTTATTAAGTAAACATTCGAATAAAAAAAAGGGTTCATAACCTTATTAAAATATTAGAAATTCATATGAAAGCCACGTGTGCTGGTAATTTAGAAATATTCAATAAAATACTTCAAAAAAATGTAAGAATATTTTGCGGTTATATTAGGTATTCGCTTTGAAAAGCACGCTACCGTAAAGACACTTTTGAACATATCACTATCCATGCGCCGAGTTTGCAACTTTCCGAAAATACAAAATTTGATATTATTGTAATATCTGGTTAAAATAATCCCTATATATAAAACGCGTAGGTATGCGGCACAAAAATCTACGATATTTCTACACTTCGATTGGCAACGGCTGCAACTACCGGATGTAAACAGCGGCTGTCCGCAATTTAAAACCGCGTGTGTGTAGTGGCCGCATAAGTTACAACCGCTGATCTTTTGACAATACATGTTTAGACCTATCAAATCCATTGTTTAACCATGGACAGTTGTATGTAGGTTTATCTAGAATCCATTCTTTTGATTCTGTCGCTTTAGTATCTCCTACTTTTGAAATACTCAAATCTGTATATCAAGAAGTTTTATGAATATCATAGTTCAAATCTACACTATATTTTAAGTACTTGCTGAATTTTTGCTCCATTTTATAAGTGAGGAAATTTTCCCAAGAATTTATTATTTAATATGATTAAGTGTAGATATCTGAATTGTGAACAGTAATACATACAGAGAGTGATGTAATCAACACTGTATTTAAAATTTCCCCCCAACAATTTCTTATTTCTTGTAATGGTAAAGTGTAGATATCTTAATTTTGAAAAATTGCTGAATTTTTGCTCCATTTTATAAATGAAGAAATTTTCCCAGCAATTTATTATTTAATATGATTAAGTGTAGATATCTGAATTGTTAACAGTAATTCATACAGAGAGTGATGTAATCAACACTATATTTAAAATTTTCCCCCTGCAATTTCTTATTTGTTGTAATGATAAAGTATAGATATCTTAATTTTGAAAAATAGTACATACAAAGAGGGATGTAATTTTTAAAATCATTGATGTGGGCTTTCTCAGTCTTATCTTTAACTCTGTTCTAAGGTAATGGAAATTCACATTTTTTGATCACGATGTTTTAGAATCAGCTTAATAGAGAATACCCCTTAACAACATATATTTATGATGACAGGTAATTGTAACATTCCTTACATATGTCACTTTCAGTTGCGTTGTTTTGCAAAAGGAAATTTAAAACTAAAAGTGACCATGCTGGTCACGCAGTGGCTAGTATGGTTAAAATATAAATATATATATATATATAAAAAAAAAAAAAAAGATGAATGAATGACTAACTTTATGTTTACATTTTCATGTCCCGAATATATAAAATGAATACTTGTTATTAATTTAATTGAAACGCTATGAAAACGTGAAAGGTATCGGAAAATTATAGACTTTTAAAAATTTAAGAAAATTTTGCCGTTATGTTAGGTATTCGCTCTGAAAAGCACACTACTATACAGTACATACCGTAGATAGTACATGTAAAAACGTGATGAATGAATGACTAACTTCATGTTTACATTTTCAAGTCCCGAATATATAAATGAATACTTGTTATTAATTTAATTGAAATGCTATGAAAACGTGAAAGGTATTGGAAAATTTACAGACTTTTAAAAATTTAAGAAAATTTTGCCGTTATGTTAGGTATTCGCTCTGAAAAGCATACTACTATACAGTACATACCGTAGACAGTACCTGTCAAAACTTGATGGTAAGTAATTGAACAGTTCCAATAAAAAAAGATTCATAACCTTGTTAAAATATAAGAAATTTTTACAGAATATTATTAAATAATATTCTGTAAAAATGTAAACATGAAGTTAGTCATTCATTCATCTTATAAAAAAAAAAAGATGAATGAATGACTAACTTCATGTTTACATTTTCATGTCCCGAATATATAAAATGAATACTTGTTATTAATTTAATTAAAACGCTATGAAAACGTGAAAGGTATCGGAAAATTACAGACTTTTAAAAATTTAAGAAAATTTTGCCGTTATGTTAGGTATTCGCTCTGAAAAGCACACTACTATACAGTACATACCGTAGATAGTACATGTAAAAACGTGAATATTAGAAAATAATATACTGTTTTGCAACCTGATGTGTTGCAATTTAGAACATTGAAATTTACTTGAATGTTTGCTGTCTGATTTGTTAATTTTAAATTGTTTTCTAATTTGAAGGTGAAATTTTTTAATACTTTTTTTTATTAGATCTGAAAAATAAAGTAATATAATTCGAGAAAGTGGCACAAAACAAAATAATAAAATGTCCCCTTATAATCACCTGAAATATTGTTTTAAGGGGACTGCCTACATTTGGAGCCAATTTTTTAAAAAAATCATTTTTTAAAGATTTTTTTGTTTTTTATGGTAAAATAGCACTTGAAAATTAAAAAATAAACAAAAACTTGCCAGTAAATACCATACTTTTTTATAAATTGGTCAATTTGAAGTAATTTTCAATGAAAATTAGCTAAAATGCGACACATCTGACAGTTATCTTAAATGACCCACAATCTAAGAGAAATTTTAAAATGCAAAAATGTTGCAATATGAAAATTTCCCCCAATTCATCATTCCTCTCCTTATAAAAACAGCCCCAAACACAGTGGCGTATGCAGGGGAGGGGTTGATGGGGGTTAACCCCCCCCCCATTTTTTCTGATTACATATATTACTTAAATAGGTTCAAGCTCTGCACTGAATGCTGAAAACTACTTTTTCATAGTAACCCCCCCCCCCCCCCCCACTTTTGAAAATTTCGGCGTATGCTGCTGCCCAAACAAAAACTATTTAACTATTTATTATTATGCATCAATTATTGAGCGTCATTTCATTAACAATAGCATCTAAAACATTTCCCGAAAATTTTATCAAATTATATGTATTATTGTGTGAAATATCATGATAACGGTAAAGATTTGTGCTAAAAACATAATTCTGAGAAAAACTCAGTTCAAGTTGTTTGCCACTTCAATTTTGTAGCAGACATTTTTTAAAATAGCTATAACTCTGCTTCTAATTGATGTAGAATGAAAATCAAAACGGTTTTGAAAAGAGAAAAGATTGAATTGCACGATTCCTGGAAAAAATAAAATTGACCAAAATAGTCAAAAAATGAAATTTTTAACGTAGGCAGTCACCTTAAAAGATACACTATCATCGCAATAGAATGCTTTACTAAAAATTATTACAGTGAGGTTTTTTAAAAAAAATATTGAAGTTTATAATTAAAAAATGTTCTTGGAAAAAAAAACCATGCTTGCAGCTGATTTTAAAATCCGACTTGTACAGTCTAACTAATGCAGCCAGATATTTAGAAACAATACTGCTAATTCAATCTATTTCAATGTAATATAAATATTTTATATAATCATGTATTATGCTATATATATGTATAAATAGGCTATGTATAAATATATGAAACAAAAATAAAATATATAAATAAAATCAGATTAAAATATCATGCAAATTATTCACGTGCAAATAATTTTTGCATGTGTATTTCAATTTAATTTACATATATTATATCTTATGCTATATATATGTATAAATAGGCTAAGTATACATATATTAAGCAAAAATACAATATATAAAGAAAATCAGATTAAAATATCATGCAAATTATTCACGTGCAAAAAATTTTTGCACGTGTATTTCAATTTAATGTACATATATTATATCTTATGCTATATATATGTATAAATAGGCTATGTATAAATATATTAAGCAAAAATAAAATATATAAAGAAAATCAGATTAAAATATCATGCAAATTATTCACGTGCAAAAATTTTTGCACGTGTATTTCAATTTAATATACATATATTATATCTTATGCTATATATATGTATAAATAGGCTATGTATAAATATATTAAGCAAAAATAAAATATATAAAGAAAATCAGATTAAAATATCATGCAATTATTCACGTGCAAAAAATTTTTGCATGTGTATTTCAATTTAATGTACATATATTATATCTTATGCTATATATATATATAAATAGGCTATGTATAAATATATTAAGCAAAAATAAAATATATAAAGAAAATCAGATTAAAATATCATACAAATTATTCACATGCAAAAAAGTTTTGCACGTGTATTTCAATTTAATGTACATATATTATATGTTATGCTATATATATGTATAAATAGGCTATGTATAAATATATTAAGCAAAAATAAAATATATAAAGAAAATCAGATTAAAATATCATGCAAATTATTCACGTGCAAAAAATTTTTGCACGTGTATTTCAATTTAATGTACATATATTATATATTATGCTATATATATGTATAAATAGGCTATGTATAAATATATTAAGCAAAATAAAATATATAAAGAAAATCAGATTAAAATATCATGCAAATTATTCACATGCAAAAAATTTTTGCATGTGTATTTCAATTTAATGTACATATATTATATCTTATGCTATATATATGTATAAATAGGCTATGTATAAATATATTAAGCAAAAATAAAATATATAAAGAAAATCAGATTAAAATATCATACAAATTATGCACATGCAAAAAATTTTTGCATGTGTATTTCAATTTAATGTACATATATTATATATTGTTAAATATATATATATATGTATAAATATATAAATATATGTATAAATATATATTAAGCAAAAATAATATATATAAACTAAAGAAATTCTGATTAAAAATCATACAAAGTTATTGAATCGTTACTAAACACGTATTAGATGTGGAATATATAGAATTCCATGTGTTGTAAATGCAAAAAATCTGTATACTGAAGATTTGGTCTATTGAACCGGCTAGCTTTTGTGACGTACAGTTTGGAACATATCACTGCGCATGCGTCAAGTTTGCAACTAAATTCGACATTATTGTAATATTAAATTGTAATACTGTATTGTAATATATATTATATATTATGTATTAAAAAATATATAGTATATATTAAAATATATATATTATATATGGTTAAATAATGAAAACCTGTTTTACTGTGAAAAAATTCTGATTCAATTTTTCTTAAATTAACGAATCACGGTGAATGAATGACTCACTTGTGTTTACATTTTCAAGTTCTGAGAAACACTATGATAACGCGAAAGGTGGCGGAAAAGAGATAATTCTCTAATGAAGAGATAATTTTGAAATAAAATTGATCGAAATAAAGTTGATTTGTGTCGATATTACGCTGTTTTAATTACAATTATTTGGGTTTAGTTGGCAAATAATCTTTTTGAACTTTACTTTTAACTTTTTAAGCCTAACTCATAAAACAAAATGGATGCCAAATGGATGGATATGAGGTGGTCGCTCCGGACGCGTTACGGACAGAGTCGACTACAGAACACGGCTACTATTATAAGGATATATATATATATTTATTTTTTGGGATAAATTGCATACGTTGACCATTGTATTTAATTTGAATGTACTCCGTAGCGAAACGCGGGTTTTCAGCTAGTGTGGTATATAGGGTAAAATATTGAAAACTAAAGAAGAACGAGATTGAAAGTCCCTTTTTCCCTTAATGTAGATGTAAATAGTACACACATTTTCTACATAGTTAACTCCATTGAAGTGAGCGAATCTAATAGGGGTAATACACGGTAGCCTTAAACTCCGAGAACCTTCCGGGGATACAATGGAATAGTCTAGAAGAGCCACGCAAGCATAAATTAGAGCGGGTCGTAAATTATCTAATGCGGGATAAAACCCCAGATTTACCCTCTATAGAGAATGACGTTTTTAATTAATGAAATATTTACCTCGATTGATGGAGGGGTTCATTAGTGAATGAGTTTGAGAGTAAAGTGAAAGGCAAATTTTTACTACTGAAAGTAGAAATAGCACAAGCGTCCTCTAATAACGTTGTAACGCCAGTGAAAGTTATAAATGGTTCAATGTAACCGAAATACTGTTTGGAATCGTGTATCAATACTATATTTAAAATAATTGCGTTAAAGTAAACAACATCTCTGTAATGGCAAATATTGCGAGTCAACACTATGTTAAAACGATGATTGTAAATCATATATGTGTGTTTGCAGAGATATAAAATAATCATAATATGTTAGTGTTTCGAAAATACCATGTCAGTAGAGCCCAAACTAGAGCTTTCATTCAGATGAAGTGAGGTCAATATCTAGTTATAGTGTATGTTAAATATTATTAATTTACCTTTGCTTTCACTTGTAGATCATAGTAAATAAACTATTCCATTATTAGTAGTAAATATTTCATGGCTTTAAAACGTCATAAATGCATTATATGCAGCATTTCTTTAGTGATATAATGGCAATTTTCCAAACACTAAGATATTTAAACACCATAATTCTAAGAAGAAAAAAAAAATTCTGGGAATAGGCGTTTGGATGTGTGTGATGAAAAATTGCTTTGTAAACAGCGCATTGTGGATAAAAGGTAAAATACTACTGTGGGTTTTTTGTAAATAAATTACTGATATCGCCCTAAAAGTACATATAGAGACTCACATATACCTACAGAATATTGAGTTAAATGTCTGTTTATCAAAATGATAAATAAAGGAGCAAAGTAATAAAATTGGAAAGTTACATTTCATATGATTAGTGTGATATGAAATGAAAAGACGTCATATACTGAAGTCGTAAATACAATTTTCAATAAGTATTGTTAAAGATTATCTCCATCTACAAGAATTTCTTAAGGTCAAAAATATTTTAACTGACTTTAATTTATTATTTTAATTGGCATTGTTTCTAGTCAACTGCAATTGAAAATAGTCCCTTCAAATCTTCTAATTACGAATAAAATTGTAATTTAGAATGCATTTCGAGAACAGAATGTGTTGGAATGTATTATTTTCTGTTGCCTTAATAACTTTCCAAGTTTACTTTTCTTACTGTAAAATTCTACCGGCACCAAATCTCGAAATTATTCAGCGATGAGCCAAAAATTTATCGTTTTCCCTTTTCAAATATCAAAGGAGCAAAGGTCCAAACATTGATCCTAGATGACTAATGTAGCAAACAATTCTACGTGGCAAATTAAACCAGTAAGAAAAAAATAAGAGTTAATAAAATGGCGTAATAAAACTTCCAGGAATTAATTAGGTAGCTTGGAATGAGATTTTCAAGTTTAACTATAGGCAAGTCCCACGTTGAAATCACTCCCATAAAGCTCGCGTGCATGAATCAAGCTCAATGCAAACCCAGCTGTTTCAAGGCGCTGACTAACGTAGCAAACAATTCTACTTAGCAAATTAAACCAGTAAGATAAATAGGAGTTAATAACACGATGTAATACAACGTCTAGGAATTAATTAGGTACCTCAGAATGAGATTTTCAAGTTTAACAATAACAAGTCCCACAAGGAAGTCCCGCCCCTAAAACTCGCGTGAATGAATCCACCTGCATGAAAACCCGGTTATTTTAAGTGCGTTGATCGACAGGACATTACATGAAGCATCGTAATATTTTGTCAATGTTTTGGTCACTTCTCGCCAATTGTCTCAACAATCGTCACATTTTTTTTTATCTCATCACGAAATAAATAAAAAATACTCTTGAAAAATAATTGCTAAGTACAATAAAACAAAGGTTGTATCATATTAAAATGTTTAACACCTCTTGCACTAGGTTAATTTTTTTTTTT
>CAJRAI020000005.1:0-10000 GCA_907164885.2 Dolomedes plantarius
AATAACCGTATGGCACGAGCAATCATGCTTTTAAATTCTCCCAGCTGCGCATCTCATATGCGCATAGCACGCTTACCCTTGTTTCATTGGCGTCGAAATTTTAACAATTTGCATATCTCTTACCAGACTGCATTCCTGCCAAGTTTCGCGATAGTAGCTCGATTTCTTCTGGGTGCATATATTTTTTTTTGTGACAGATTGTATATATATATATATATATATATATATATATATATATATATATATATATATATATATATATATATATATATATATATATATATATATATATATATATATATATATATATATATATATATCTGTGGCCTCTTACTAGAAGTGTCTAAGTCAGTTTTCTCGGTGACTTTTTTTGCTAATGTCTGTTTAAAAAAATTATTATTTTCAATGTAAGAATTATCTAAGTCTGTCTGACGCTTTAAAAGTGTTTTCTAAACCATTGTACATACTTGGGTACTTCTTACATTGAATATATTTTTTTAAAGAGACAGGCAAAGAAAGTCATCTTGGAAAAAAACAGACTTAGGCACCTCTTGTACCAAGCCACAGATATATATATATATATATATATATATATATATATATATATATATATATATATATATATATATATATATATATATATATATATATATATATATATATATATATATATATATGTGTGTGTGTGTGTGTGTGTGTGTGTGTGTGTGTGTGTGTGTGTGTGTGTGTGTGTGTGTAATGACTGGTTCACCCCCCGTTTCGCCGACACTGAAATTTCCTTCCCCCTCTCGTTGAAAAAATCCCCAAAAAGAGGAAAATCACCACCCCCGTTTCGCTAACACAAAAATGCTTTCCTCCTTCTCGTTGATAAATGTTTATTTACAAACTACACTACTCGCCTGGAGCGAACTGCTCCAGGCTCACGAATCATGGGGGGTGCAAAATTAGAAAGGGTGAAATAAAAATTTGTGAAAACTTTTGTATAAAAAATTCGATTTGTCAGATTTTCTATGAAATATACAAAAAATAAATGAAATATTTTTTAGATAAATAAAACAAAGCTTTTAAATATATTAGTATGCACTAGACTGAAATCATAACTTTGATTTCAGAAAATATTCATTATAAATTTAACATTTTATAGACCTATAAAAATGCATGATGATTGCTAAGAATGTTTGAAATCACTACTATAGGCATTTACTATGCGTATCGTAAGTTGCGTTTTACAGCAAAAAAGTTACATGCATCCGGGAAATCCCACGAGCGCAAGTTAACATTGGCGCAGAATCGAGGCAAATATTCGGGATTTTTTTAAAGCAAGCGTAGTATTTAGAGTTTCATATTCCCTTTATTTTGTGCAGTGTAAGGATTTGAAGTTGATTCTGTAATGAATGTATTATATAATTTTTAAAACATATTGAGTGCACTGGAGATTGTAATTTATTGTTCCGTTTAATTGACTTTGTAAAATTTATGGCTATTTTACTAAATTTCTTATATACAGTGTGCTTTTGGATTCATCAACGTAAAATTTTAAAAGTAAATGGTTTGTTTATAAATTATTATGTTAATTAAGGTTGCAACAAACAAAATAATATTTAGTTTTATAACGTAAGAAAATAAAATCGTTTTTAAAATTTTAAAAGTAATAAAAAAATTATCAACAATTAACAGATATATTTATATATATTCTGTTAATCAAATTCTGTTAATAAATACCATATATTTATATATGTATTGTAGGTACTTAGAGATGTCAAAAAAAAAAAACTAGTGGGGCTCAGTTTAGAAAACGAAGAATAGAAATGTAAGAAGCCGAAAAGGAAGTTTTAATGAAAGTTGCTAAAATATGAACATTTTTTAAAACGGTCGATTCAAATAATACACTCGTTGAATTTTAGTGGAAACAAATCGCAAGCTCAAGGCAATAATTCTCCAGACAAAACAGATACAGACATTAGGAATATTTCTGCGCCTGAAACAATTCAAACAGAAAGTGAAATTCTTCCACAACACATTGATATAGAAATAGACTCGTCTGACAAAGAAAAATTTTTAGAACAATTATTTTGATAGTTGTGCAAAGTAAAATACTCGAACCTATTAATACAGTCTCGAAAATGCTGCAAGGTACTCATGAAGATATAGAGAAATCCGCTGAGATGCTTTCGTCACTCCTAACCCAATTCCAGAACTTATGGAATAATTGGGAGTTTGTTAAAAAACGATACCCTTGAGTTATCAGCTGTATGGAATATTAAACCTTGTTTTCCCCCAAAAAGATGAGTCTTGTGAAAAGATTCTTTGCTTAATTACAAGTAGATGCACTCATTGAAGACAGTGAACCATATTTCAAAGTCGAGGTGTTTTATAAAGTAATGGATTTAATAATTAATCAATTTACTATTAGATTTGAATCCATTTGACAGTTATGTACACTTTTTAAATGTTTATCACTTGCATATCTCACCGCGTCACTTGATAAAAGTATTCTGGAAGGATCAGAATTGTTACAATCGGCATATCTTTCCAATATTTCACCTAATTTTGGACCTCAATTGCTTCGATTTAAAATGTGCTTTTATATTCAATTAAAACAAATTACTTTAATACGCGAAATTGCTGAACTACTTTTAATTCACACCGCAGACTCAAGTAGCTTCTTTGACATAATTACAGCTTGCCTGATATTTTCACTTTACCGGTGACGATGACGACAGCAGAAAGAAGTTTTTCAAAGCTTAAATTAATCAAAACATTTTAGAAGCATCATGTCACAACACCGTCTTAACTCATTGACCACTATATAAATTGAAAAACAATAACTTTCCAACTTTATCTGGAGAAATTGATTGATCGATTTGCAAACGAAAAAGTGAGAAAACGACAAGTTTTTATGTGGAAACTAAACATGTATAAGTGCATTTTGACAATACAGTTTATAAAATATGTAGTAAATATTAGTAGGAACTCCGTACTTAAAGAATAATAATTTGTTTTATTATTATAGTAATATTTATTAAATTGAATATCTTAATGTTGAAATGTCTTTAATTTCAATTTAAGTGTTATTAAGTAAGATTTTAAATCTAAATAAGAGGATCAGATAGAAAACAAATTTCGCCAGAACTCTTCCGAGAAACAATGGGCGCACTGATTGTATTTGCTCCAGGGCGCTGAATATGTAGCTACACCACTGCTCTGCATACTCATAAAGAAGAAATCTAGATGTCTTAAGGGGATGGTGGACTTTCAAATTACCAAAAATCGAACAAAAATTGGAATTTTTTTGGGGTGTATTAATATTTTAAAAATATGTAAATATTGGAATAAAATGCATTTAAAATATATAATGAAAAGTAAAATGAAAACTTGGTGGTATTAGAAAAGTAAATATTAAAGGTAGGGGAAAAAATATCTTTTAAAGGGCTTTTTATCAAAATGAGTCATTTCCAGATTTGCAAGTCTTTGAAATGCTCCTTGAGTCAATTTTTGACGAAGTCGAATATTCCTTAGTTCGTAATATAGACTAAATATGCTTTGGCTTACGTATAAGTATATAGTTACTTATATATTCTTGGAACTGGAACTGTCATTTCTGTGACGGCTCTTTCTTTCAGTTTTGAAGATAAAGTTTTTGTTGGATTTCTTTAATAGCCACCGTGTGCATGAAATCCGGAGGAACTCTTAAAAATATCTTTCTGTAAAACTATACGAGCTTACATTTTGAATCCGAGGAGCACTTCCAGTAGCTCAAATTTTCTCTTTTCCTTTCTATGCGGAAAAAGGAAATTTTGGTACTGCACTAAATTTCCGCCACGTTTTGATTTAATGAAAGAAATGTCGCTCATTTTATCTCAAAATCAATGAAGTTCGACGCAAAACCCAAGAAATTAGACTTTTCTACACTTTTTTCAGTACTTGTTGAATTTTTACTTTATGAAGTAAAGAAATTTTCCCAACAATTTATTATTTGATATGATAAAGTGTAGATATCTGAATTGTGAACCATAGTACATGCAGAGAGTGATGTAACCCACACTATATTTAGTACTTGCTGATCCTGTACAGCGCAGGATCACCTTTATTCTGTAATACCACCTGATTCATCATGAATTGTATTACACAAGTCATGAATAGTGGTTAAGAATATATTATGCCATTCTTCAGGGAAAAATCATGAAAGTTCCTGTAGAGATGCTGTGGTGGATATCGATACCTAGCTCTATTCGCTTATACAGATCACAGTGGTTGGATGATATACAGTCGGGGGGATTATACAGGGCAAGATAAGATATTTGACTTCTTTTTCATACTCTTCGAACCAATACTTGATTTAGCTGTACGTGTAGAGGGATTATCATCCTGGAGAACGCCATCTCCTGCAAGAAACAATGTTTGCACCATAGGATGGACTAGTGAGCTAAATTTCGACATTGTTCTTCCCATTAAATCTCCCTTTTAGGATTACAATAGGGCCTGAAGAAAAACCATGAGATGCCATCCCAAACCCTGATAGACCTACCTCCATGACTGACAACTGAGATGAGACAGCCAGAATCTTACGCTTGTGTAGGTGTTCTCCAGACATACGCACGTCCTGTTGCGAGGAACAATGTGAACAATGATTCGTTGGACCAAATGCCGTTTTTTTTTGACATATTACTCTACATGGATTTGCGCCCGTGGCACCATTATGGACAATATTTTGTATTGGCATCTATTACAAGTGTTTTGGAAATAGCTGCTCTACCGTAAATGCTTTGTTTGTGAAGTTACCTTCTACCTCTAATGGTCGATACCGGAATATGCAGATGCAGAATAATACATACACTATATTATATATATAATTCCGGTGGCCAGACTTGTTTTTTAAGGAATACGAAGAAATTCATGAGCACCACTAATATTGATAGGTGTTTCCATTATTTTTATAAAGAGGTAAGCAACGATAAATAATTCTGCATTAATAACCCGTGGTAGTTTCGTTACAAGAGACTACCTGAATTTTTTTCAAAATGTTTTCTATTTTCCTAATTTACTGGCCCCAATATTTCATTCAATCATTTGGATATGTTCGCATTATATCTAATCCATTTGCTAGAAATACTAATTACAGTTCTTCAGAACTTTAATTGGAGAATAATACGAATATATCAATGTTCGCCACACGGCAAGATGCCTTTGAGGTCAATAACCCCGACACGTGTTTTTTTCTTAGCCTTCTTCAGTTATTTTTCGGGGCCAGATGTGTATTCCAGGGTCGAGTTTCAAAGCGGATATGTTACAGTTTCCAAATTAGAACTCGTTTTATCTGACTCCTCTATCTTCGGAATAAGCAGTAAATAACGAAGCACGTTGAAAAACTTAAAAGAATTTCAACAGTTCTCTGCCGAAAATATATGCGCTACGTATTAAACTTACATCTACGGGATGCAAAGGAAGCAAGAGTTAATATGACGAAAAATAATCAATTTTCGGATGATGCTTGTCTGTTTGTTTACTACTACGAGCCATTTTTAAATAATAAATAGAATATTATGGAGTAGGCAAGCAAAAATTAAAGCAAAAACGATATTTTAAATGCCACCACAATTCAAAAATAAAAATAAAGTGCAGAAGATAATTTTAATTATGAATTTATCCGAAAATATTTCAGTGTACGATGACTTTTGTGAGATAAAGTTTTTGTTACTTTTTGATTACTGGTTTCTGAAAAATAAAGTTTTACTATGTTTTCAAAATATTTCATGTAGTTTTGTTAAGAATAGATTATAGATCTTATTATTAAATACCCATTCTGAAATATTCATTTTAATTAATGGATAGACCTCTATTTCATTGAAATTCGTAAGTGTACGAACACTTTGGGAGCCACTGTAGTTATACTTTACTCAAGGAACCAACATAAGTACAGCTCATATTTTCCGCACAGCACAGTGATTTCCGCTCAACACTAGAATTTTATGTAATTTAGTTTTGTGAATACAATTTACATCGTCTAAAAAATGTGTGAACAGCCTCTGTATATATATATAATATATATATATATATATAATATATATCTATATATATATATATAATATATATATATATATATATATATATATATATATATATACAGAGGCTGTTCACACATTTTTAGACGATGTAAATTGTATTCACAAAACTAAATTACATAAAATTCTTGTGTTTAAATGTTCTATTTGACATCCCTTATTCTGAACTATCTTTCGACACCGCAATTTCCAGGATAATAATGCCTTTTGAAGTGTCAGAGAGGTATTCTATCCCATTCCTTCCTGAACAGCTTTCCAGAGTCCTGTAGAGTTTTGGGACGACGTTTGGATAATGCAGATTTTAAAAGTCCGAAAGCACAAAAATCCATAGGTGATACATCGGGAGATTTAGTAGGGATATCAGTGAAGGGTATGGCCTTGATACCAGTTTTTTGTTCCATTTCTTTTAGGAAATTTACAGTGGATTTTGATGTGTGGCTACTAGCTTTGTCCTGATGGAATCTCACAGATTGATGGCACTGTGGGTAAAGCGATGGTATTTTCATCATTCAGAAAAAATTGGCGATAAAATATGTTCCTGATAGTATTTGGAGTTAATCTTGACATTTTTTTCCACTCTCTTTATTTTTAACTTGCCATTATAAGAAAAACCAGCAACAATCATGAATTCCTTAGAAAAAACTTTCTTTCGATTCTTTGAACCATGTACTAAAATTTTTTTCTCACCTTTATGATAATAAATGGCTCTTTTTTCGTTGCATCATTTAAATACACCCATGATTCATCTATTGTGACAGTTGTTTTCCATTTTTCTTGGATAAGTGTTTCTCATATAGAATTCTGCAGCGTGTCCTGCGTTCAGCGATATGATTTGGAGAAGACGATGCACATTGCGTTTTTTCGCGTTCTTATGATTTAAATCAACGTTTATCATTTTGTTTACAGTGGACACCGAGCATTTTAATGATTTTGCAACTGTCCTTTGACTAGGGGGGTTTTCTTTTAACATTAAACAACGTACCTTTGCAATAGTCGAAGATGTCCGTTTTTTCTTGGATACTTGTTTGGAATTTTTGTCCCATTTGAGGCTCCAATTTGACGTTTTTTTCCTTTCTTGTTGACGATATTACCTATTGACGCTTAGATGTCACAAACCATGACTCTCACATCGTGTTTGGATAACGGAGTATGCATATTTCTCTTCGGAAAGAGCATAAATGTAGCCTTCGAACCACTGCTTGTTAAAAACGCCATTTCGAATAAAAACAAAACTTTCAAGCCGCAGACGATAATTTTGACTTTTAAAAACATAGTACAATTGCAATTATTTATTTTGCAGCAAAAGATTTTTTATTACCGCTTACCAAAATCGTCTAAAAAAATGTGCGAAACAGCCTCTGTATATATATATATATATATATATATATATATATATATATATATATATATATATATATATATATATATATATATATATATACATTGGACGCTCGTTAATTCGAACTCGGTTAAATCGAACTTTCGGTTAATTCGAACTAATCTAAAGGCCCCAAAAAACTTGTATGTGAATAATGTTAAAAATATGTCATTAATTCGATCTAAACTTTTATCACTTCGGTTAATTCGAACTAAAAATTTGACAAATTAAATTTCTTTTTCCTCGTTTAAGGAGAAAATGCACGCTGTATTTATTATTTTGTGTGTCAAAAATCATCTCTATTTCTTTTCCTGTGTAAAGAGGCACATGCCTGAAATCTTAGACTATTACATTTCCGCTAAACGTTAGTGGCTATTGTATTTTTGTTTAGATTGTGGTGAAAATTACGACATTACTATGCTGACAGCTATAAATGATCTATACGCCACATGCGATGATGTTAAAGAAAGCACCTCTTTCAATACCAATACCTCTTTCAATACCAATTTTATACCTCTTTCAATACCAATAGTCTCAGACAAAGATTCACCTTCTAGCTTATTACGCTCCGCGGTTTGATAACGTGCTGAATCCAATAATGTCGCGTTTGCCTAAGTGACAGTGGACACTTCACCAAAGATTTAGGTGCTTCAGGGTCCAGGAAGCCGCACCAGGATGCGGGAGGGTTGTAAAACGAGTCCCTGTCTTTGTTTGTCAGTGGAGAAAAAGTAAAATCGGACCTGGACGGGTAGATATGCCAATTTAATGTTTACATCCATTAAACATTTCAAATAATAAATTTAAATAAAAAACTTAAAACATATGTAATATAAAACATAATACAATATAAATCATGCTTTGTACCAAAAAGTTTCAAACCGTAGAGAGCATGGGTTCAATTTCATGACAGTCTATCGGTTTAAACCATTTAGATTTTTATTTATTTTTACATAAATTGTCTTCATTTCTTCAATCGCCTGTTAAACACACTTTTTAAACCACGCTGTAAAAAAAAGAAATAAAATTAAGGATTACGTCTAAAAAGAACAACAAATATTGAAAAATACTTATCTTAAATGAATTGAACTCTTTCGAAATGATGCTTCTTGCGAAAATGTTTATAAAAATTAAATGACTTACCTTAAAAACGATTTCAATTCAGGATAAAGTTTCTCAATAGAATTTCAGCGTCACGAATCTTAACACTTACCTGAATCTTATCACGTTAATTTAAACAATATAGAAGGAACCAAATACCTTTAAAGTTGAACAATGGATTATTTACCAGTAAAATTGATTTACAATTAATAAAATGTTTACATTTATTATATATCACGATTGAAATTTTAAAATAAAACTTACACTTGGAGTCCAATCGGAATCAGGCTCTGAAATTAAAAATAAAGTTTATTTTTTAAAGTATAAATTTATAACTCTCAATGTATTATTTTGAATGTAAACGTAATAAAAGTTTAAAAACAGCTTAAAAATTTAATTTTAAAAAATCTAAGAAGAATTTTTTTTAAATCTTTCATAGTGCACACCTACACTATTAGAAGAATCGTCATGCAAAATTTCAGCCCTTTAGGTCCAGCGGTTTGATCTGTGCGTTGTATGTCAGTCAGTCAGTCAGTCAGTGAATGAATGAGTCAGTTACGGAACTGTTATATACATATATATATATATATATATATATATATATATATATATATATATATATATATATATATATATATATATATATATATATATATATATATATGTATATATACATATATATATATATATGTATATATATACATATATATATATATATATGTATATAGATGTATATATATATGTATATATATACACATATATACACACACACACACACACACACACATATATATATATTATATATATATATAATATATATTATATATATATATATATATATATATATTATATATATAATATAAATATATGTATATATATGTATATATATATATATATATATTATAATAATATATATATATGTATATATATACACACATATATACACACACATATATATTATATATATATATATATATAATATATATATATATATATATATATATATATATGTATTATACATGTGAGCAGATAAATAATTTTAGTATTATTTTCGATTGTACATATTCCTTTATTTCTTAAAATTCATCTTTTTTTTTACTTGGAAATTTGTTCTGAAAACTTTCCACCATTAAAATAGTATAATCGATAAATAATGGTAACGCATGTTACAATAAATAAACGAGATGTACAAAGCCCCCTTGTCCTCACAATATGTTTCAAATAGCCGGTCTGTCCATGTGAAGGGGGAATTAGAGAAATTTGAAACACTCCTTCTCGTAAACACTCCCCACCCCCCCGGGGTAGCAAAACACTCTCCCACGCTCCGAGTGAGGCAATTAGTGGTTCCTTCTTGATGGTAGTTCTTACAAAGGGGTATGAAATTTCCCGTTCTGAAGAGAAAATCGGAAATATGGGCCCCGTAAGCTAAAGGTTAGTTAGGAGAGTGGGGGGCAACACATGC
>CAJRAI020000006.1:0-46950 GCA_907164885.2 Dolomedes plantarius
GAATACTTTTTTTGCTTTACGTATAATAGTGCCTCTGATAGGGCTATTATACATAAAGCAAAAAAGTATTCGAGTCAAAATTCTGCTCGAAATACTTTTTTGGTTATATGTATAATAGTGCTTTCAGAAGCACTATAACGCGTTAAACAAAAAAAGTATTCGAGCAGAATTTGATTATGTTTTAAGCTTTTCGTTATTTTTTTTTTCGTTAATTTCACCTATTTAATTCGTTAATTTCACCTATTTATATTCGTTAATTTCACCTATTATTTTGAAATTAAATAGGTGAAATTAACGAATTCGATTTTCGTTAAATTTATCATGATGGCAAAAAACTGTTAAAATCAGCAAAATGGTGAAACTCCATTTTCTTTCGTCTTCAAACGCTACAAACAGATATTTATAGCTCTGTGTGTGAAGCATATGTACATAGGCTGAGGTGTCTTCTCTTGCGTATAGATTGAATAGGGAGCTTATGCACGACGTCGACGCAACGGCGTAATGTGTGTGCTGCTGATAAAAGCTTCTTGGTGTTTAAAAAAAAAAAAAAAAAAAAAAAAAAAAAAAAAAAAAAAAAATTTTTTTTTTTTTTTTTTTTTTTTTTTTTTTTTTTTTTTTTTTTTTTTTTTTTTTAGATTTCACAGTCCCCCAACTTCGTCTGGCACAGCGGGCAGTTTCCCCGTTCTTGGATCCATCGATCTCTACACCTTTCGTGAAAGTAGTAATTACAACACTCACTTTTGACGTTTGCTTCCACTTTCTAAACAGATGGTGCATTCTTCAGAAATGCAAGATTCCCATTTCATAAGTCATGTTGAACTTGTTAAACTTTAGCGTCTTCGATGCACAAAGACACCGATTTCGGGATCGGTACGTCTTCTTCAAATATTCGATCCCCGTGTTCAAAACTTTTTCTTCGAAACAAGCTGCAATCCCATTACCTCGCATTCCGTTCGTCACTTCCGTACTTCCGATCTCATGCCTCCGTTTCTCGATCTCCCCTTGACCGGTTGATCGAGTATTTATCGATGTTGCAATGTTCCGGTACATAAATATGTTCCGAGCTGAAATAGGCTATGGCGAAATAAAATACTTTTCGTATAAGGCCGATTGCCCCGGCATGATTTTACCTCCGCTGTTCCGGACCACCATAGCATCTCGACATTCGTTCACCCCATTTTTTCTCGAATCTGACCGGCAGTTAATCGTGTCGTGATGCAGTAGGGATTCACCAGCAGATCTGGAACCACGGCGTCATCGAAAATTGGCATATGGCTCGTTTTCCGCAATACGCCTTTTTGACCGTGAAAGCTACAAAGTTTATCCCCTATTGCGGAGGAATGGAATCGTTCCATCGATATAATTAGTCGCTCGTTGGTCAGATCATAATGGATAATGCGAACGTCGGATTTGTTGAAATGAAGCCTGACTTGGGAATCGTTCACTTGGACGACGGTGACATAAATGGACTGGGGGAACGACCTTCATTTTCGTCCCATGACAAACGATATCGCCCAAAAAATCGTCTTCGGACTCCCCTCGAACGGGATAGTAAACGACTTTGGCAGGAGATTCCAATTGAATTTGACACGGACCGTATAAAATCGATAGTGTCGAAAACGTCCAAATCTTCCCGAACGGTTATACAATCTTCTTGGTTGTTACCGTCTAGGCTCATGTATGCGACGACGACACGAGGTAAAAAGAGAACGAAATGTTCGGAGAACGCGTCGACGGGTGAACAAACGGCTACATGAGAAGGGGTCAATGTCGTATAGCCAGAAAGTGTTTCCATAAAATACAGACTGTAACGGGGATCCGAAGCTAAATGGCATTTTTCAGAGCGTTGATACCCAAAATGTTTTTCGCAAACATGTTGTGGTAAAAAAAAGGGGTTCAGGTCCATCTGATGTCCGACGAGGTACTCGAAACCAATTGTCGTATTATATCCCTTTTGGTCTTCAGGCCGAATGTGCGTTCGGCCCAGTAAAGTTCGTCGCGGGTCGTGACCCACATGCGTCGCATCCATTTAAAAAACAGGCCGGCTTTATATCGGATATAGATGAATCGATCGTCCCGGTAGCATTCGATATACAGCAGCCGTTCCTTGAGTTTTCCAATCGAATGCTTCGAAAACTCTCTTCTGTCACGGGTATACAGGCTTCGTTCACCACCACGTAGTAGTTGCTTTCGGGTGTGTGTTGCAACAGTGAGGAAAGGATTTCGTAGAGTTCCGAGAGGTCTTCTCGAGTGGAAATGTAGGTATTTTTGGCCATGACGTGAGTTCTTCCTATATTTTTCATTTCCATTATCCCCAAATAGCATAAAATCCAAGGTAGCTAACGTGGTACGGATGGATAGAAAAAGATTTGACTTTGTTGGAGATTTGGCGGATGATGAGATGCGACATGTATGGAATGAGTGGGTACATTTGCATCTTCACTTCCCGATAGCAGCCCGAACTCTTTTCCACGTAGACTTCTCCATTCATCCCCAGTTCTCGGTGGGTGTCGGAGGGCGTCTGTACCATCTTGGCAGTGGAATTGCTTTCGCTTTGAAAGGCGGTTTTCCTGGACAGAACGTGTAGGAGCGTCCCCGATTCAATGGATTTCACGATCATGGTGGCTTTCGATTTCACCATGGACCAATTTCTGTCTCGTAACGGTTGGTACAGGTATTTCATGAAGAGTCGGACGAATAAATGTCCCGGACTGACGACAATTTTGTTGGCGAGATGATCGATATCGAAATTGCCTTCGCAGAAGATTTTGGTCATGTAGACGTCTTGCCGCACGCGATAGGGGCAGTAATCGAAAAAAGGAATTGACGTCGGTATTTTCAGTACCATCGTTGAGTGACACGATGATATCACCTCTCTTGTATTTGTTTTCCCAATTATCCACGTAGAGAGACAATTTTTTCCCGCGATCTTCTGCATCGTACGTGTAACAACAAACGATGCTATTCGCTACGACGTGACAGTTTGTAGGATCGTTCGTAAAGAAGTAGGGTAGATGCTTGACACTTCCATTAATCAGAAACAGGCTGACGGCAATATCTGCCGTGGTAAACGGGAATGGTTCGTCTTCTTCTAGGAGGTCTCGTTCGGTGAAAGTGGTCATACCCAATTTCCTGATGCAGGTATCTAATCGTGATCCGATCATGACGGGAAAAATGGATCGGACAGTTTTCGATTTGGGTAGCGAACAACTTTTGACGGAACAGGCGTAGACTGTTTTATCTCGTATGTGGTCTCTGATATCTTTTCGGTCCCAGGTAGACGAGTGAAAAGGATATTTTGTCTAACATTCGAATAAACTGCACGACGTGTTCGTTGTAATTGGATAAGATGGGTCGCACGATATTTTTAACGTCGAGCGGCTTCTGCATATTTCAGACGTAGAGCTTTCAGACGTTCTTGAAAACTCAGTTCGTACGATTCCTTGTATCGTTGAATAGAATAGACGGAAGCGACGACGACGAAAAGAATGACAAACAAACAGTACAAGTTGAGACTGCGTATGAAAGGTAAAAGACTCTCGTAAAAGGGTCCGTAGACTGCTTGAAAAATATTGCTCATTACCAGTCCTCTTGCTTTGAAACTAATCTCTGGATATATACACATGACAAGGAAGTATATATATCTATAATAATAATATAAAAAAAAAAAAAAAAAAAAAAAAAAAAAAATTTTTTTTTTTTTTTTTTTTTTTTTTTTTTTTTTTTTTTTTTTTTTTTTTTTTAATATTCTCTTAAACAGAAAAATATTATTTACAGGTCTTTCCTGGGAGATCATCTGTCGCCAAGATAGCTGAACTCCTTTATGTCACCCTTACACAGTTTGCCTTTTCAATATTGTTCTCCGAATAACACATGAGGAATGGAGGTAATTGCGTCTACATAACACACAAACCGTGAGGAGTGGAGGCATGTGCCGACAAAGGCTGCCGACACCACAACTTTTTAAACTTGTATCTTGATCAACATTTTGGTCCCCTTCAGCGTAACTCATACGTAAAACAGGTCATTTTTGCAATTTTACATATACATGACATGTGCCACATTTCGACAACAAAAGAAGTGGAATACAACTTTTCAACAGTGGTGACGTTATGATACAATATCCTTAAACTATTGATGTATTCGAAGCACATCTCAGAACATTTATCTGCCAATCAACTGAAAATGATTTCAGTTTTCTCTGTCAAGAAACAACGACATATCGGACAATTGATTAGTTTTGAGGCACAGTGTTGACAACATAATGAATGATTGCAAGGTCGAAAGAATACAGACAATGGCCAATCCATACAAATTTTGCACAACATGGTAGCAGCAGCAGTGCTACTACTACTACTACTACTACTACTACTACTACTACAACTACTACTAGTGGTAGTAATAGTAATAGTCGAAGGAGGAGGAGTAATAGCAGGAGATGTCGTTGGTAACGGCTTATCGAATAATCTTAAAGTAATATCTATGAAATCTACAATCGTTTGAATAGTGTTCCAGTCTTTTATATCACCAGCGAATTTAACAGCATTTTCTTCTCCAAAATATCGATGGCTTCTCTGATAATCCTGCGTTTTAATTTATATAATTTATAAAATGAAACATCACATTTTCTTCGTACCAAGAAACCACAATCTGGATTAAAAATGTGATGTTCTAGAAACGGGTCGTCTGTCGGGAGAGATCCACTCAACGTTAAACCACACATGAAGCAGTGGACGACGTCTTTCTCTTCAGTCAAATAGAAACCTACGTCGACAAAATTTTGGAAAGATGTCAAATTGAAAACACCTCGAGCAAATGTAAGCTCCCGCTTCTTTGATTGACTCATGGAAGGGTGCTTCGGCTTAAACATGCTGATGGCGAAGGGAATGAGCACGGCACACAAACTTATTTCTTCGAACGCAACAGTGGTGGATGAACAAGCAAATGATGCAATCACTTGAATAAATTATAATAATAATAATAATAAATAAAAAATAAAAAAAAAAAAAAAAAAAAAAAAAAAAAAAAAAAAAAAAAAATTCCATTTAATTTTTTTTGGCAGGAAATAACGCGAGGAAGCGAACCGTCCCTCGGGTGTAACGAGATCTGGTCGAGAAGAACAGTTTACTTGGGATTATATTAAACCGGAAAGAGAAAAAAACGTATTTTCTACAAAGTATAAAGCACTATGAACATCCAGAGATACGCTCACGAGTATTCGAATTTCCACAATTCCTTTACCTTCGACCTTATGGACGATATTATAATATTGCCGTTTTCCGAAAGGAAATGGGACAATTCTAAAGTTTTACGCTTGACAACCTTCGATAAAATAAAATCGTACGTAGCGAAGCCTCTCACCAGAGCATTTAAAGCTTATTTTAAAACGGATGCCATCTGTTCCGTTATTTTATGGAGGGACACTTGCTCCATATTGCTCGGTAACGAGAGACTGTTGATTCCCGAGCAAGTGGATCTTGTAAGTTATGCGCGACACCCTTTTTTGTCCGCGATCCTAAAATCGTCGAAAGCCATCCTTTGGTCAGTCGGTCTGCTTTCGAAAACGTGTATTTCTATAATAACACGATACTTTTCCTCGACGAATTCGACGTTCCCTGTCCAGGTGGAAACTACTTTAACGAGAAGACGACCGGCAGCGAGTATTACCGTTTGTGTTTTTTGACTACGTAATTAGAATTGCGGCCTTGGACAGATTGGCGGAAGCATGCCCTCACCCTTCCGTTTTACTCGAAACCGACCACGATCCAACTATCGAGTTTTCTGAACATGGAACCCACCAACGATTTACCATTTCCCGACAGTTCTATGAAAAGTACGGCAATGATTGAAAAGAAGAGAGACGTCCAATTTTTGATCCAAGACATTTTAGAAACCTACGTCAACAATGGTGGATTTATTCATAACATCGGCCTCTTTCTGGAATATCCTATTCGAGCGGCGTTCGAAGGTTGTGGGGGAAACAACGGAGGGTTCGTAGCGATTTCTATCAACGGAAACGAGCCGATGAAAGTATTACACGTGCGATGTCCGTATGACCGATATGTCGAGTACGATCATATACCCGCGGTGCCTTGGACTCGCGTCTTGTTCGATACTGCGGACGTTCCCTTAGATTTGCATCGAGTCGTCGTGGATTCGACAATCCTGGGTTATTGTTATCGCGACGCCTTTTTCTGCTTGAGTTATCCCATGTTGGAAATCATACCGCCTCGTTACGGTCACTTGAACACGGAGTACCTCCTGAACGTCGTTCCAGAAGACTTTGATTTACATGCCGATAGACAAATTAACGTGATAGATTCGTATGAGTACGACTGCAAGCACGAGTTACACCGTGTAAAACACCACCAATTACCCCACGAGCTCTGGTGTCTGACGAAGACCGCAAAGAAGTACTGTAGCGTCAGGAAAATGACGACACCGCCTGAATTCGTTAGGCGATGGTTAGCGTTTCACGACCAAAACAAAGACAAACGCGACCTTAAATACGGAGATTTGAACGTCGTCAAACTAGCACTCGTCCTGGCCAGACACAAAATTTGTTTCAGTCTGAAAACGACGAATGGAAATCGTGGGGTGTTTTTCGAAAGAGGTAAGGAAATACTCTTTCGACTCGACCAAGAAGCCATCGAGTACCTGAATGACATTCGGCTCGACGACGGAACAAGGGCTCAGAAGGAAGAGGACGCTTGCTCCATAATGTAAAAAAAATCGACGGTGTAGATAAAGATGGATTGGTCTATGGAAACCGGCACAATCATCCATGCTCATTCAGACGTCCCTGCAGCGATCGCCATCAGCTTCGTTCATAGCGAACCGACAGAGTATTTTATTATGACTGCAACTCAATGGACTGGTAACGCGTGTGACGAGAAAGGATTGTGGTTGAAAGATCTCGACACTGTGATCGAAAAGATGCGAATCACTCACTTGACAGTGGTGGGCGAAACATCCTACCGATACCTTCGAAGCAAGAAAGTACAAGTGGAGAATATGAAAGCAGATCATGTGACCAAGCTGAAATTTCGATGCGACGGATGCGGGAAACAGAGCTGCATCGTGACGAAAGCCAGACTCAGCCTACGCAGAGAACTCCGCATGTTTCAGTTTCACATAGAACACGGGAAAAGAGAAGAATAATGATTTAAAAAAAAAAAAAAAAAAAAAAAAAAAAAAAAAAATTTTTTTTTTTTTTTTTTTTTTTTTTTTTTTTTTTTTTTTTTTTTTTTTAAATTCATCATTTTTTCAGTAGGTCCTTTACCATGGCCCTAATCAAGTAATTATGATATCTATTACCCCGAACTATATAGTCTACGGCGATCCACGTCAGGTTCGGATTCACCAACAAAATTAGAAAGTACATAACTTCCAGGCGCGTGATGTCACGTGGATGGAAATCCCGTGCGACTTTTTCAATCTCTTCCATGATTTTCTCACGATCTCGACTATCCAGCATCGTTTCTGCCGGTCGTATAAACATAGGTACTAGGAGTTGTTTCGAATTGAGATAATATAACCATCCGTATCGTGCAGAGCTCTCCTTTAAATCTTGTATGTAACTTTTTGCGATATTTTGGCGGACGACATGTTCCACTAAAGGAAGAGTAACGACATTTCCGATGTGCTGCTTTATCGTCCACTTTTTATAATCTTCTTTCCGGTACTTTTTCTCGATGAGCTCGTCGACAGGTAGTTTCATACATTTCACAGTCTCCATTCCTTTATCAAAGTAATCGCCAAAGGACAAAAAGTATCAGTACCACGCCGACGATGCCGGCAATCAGAGGTTTCACAACAGGCAACGAAAACAATTGGTCCGATACGTAGTCGGTCGTTTGGTCGGCAAAATAGGAAAGAGCTTCACCTATCGTCGGTTTTCGACACTTTACATATTGATTGGCCGAACATCCGACCGTTTCGCATGTACAATGCTGTTTGCAGCAATCGCCATCCTCGTCGTCGTCGTCACCTTCACAAATGTCGGGGGGGATGAATTCCAGTCTCGGACAGAATGATAACTCGGGCACGGCATCTTTATTGCAGCAACTTAATTGTTGAATTTTGCAAACCAGTTGTCCATCCTCGTAAAGGAAACATCCCGAATTTTGGTGTATGTAGTCGTTGACATACTGAGTTCCGATGGCTACAGCCGACACCGCGCCTGCCGCCAAAAACGTTTTTTTACTGAAGACGGTCTTGATGGCCGTTTTCAACGTAGAAACCTGTATGACGATGACGTTCAGAGCCTGTCGAGATTTCGGGGTCTGCTTGAAACTCTGAAAGGATTTCTTCACTTTAGTTTTAGGCCAAAAAATTTTCTTCATTTGCTTTATAAATAAAGAATGAAGAACAATTGCATTTTCTCGACTGATCAAGTCAAATGTAACTTTAACAACAGTCCTCCTTCGTTTCAAGGTATCATTTGTAAAGAGCATCTGAGAGAAATATATGGTTTGGAGCCGGCTTACAGCACGATCGAACCGTTGAACAAGAAAATTACGGTAGGACCTTATCTGAAAGTAATAGGTAACCATACGATCGAAAAAAATACAATACTTTTCCCGACGACCGAATTTGTGGACAAAATCTTCAGACCCGATAGAAACATCACCCAAATAGACGAATTAGACTTGAAGATGAATCCAAACATTGAAACTTACGTGCAAAAACTTTTAAGCAGCAAATCCATCCCCGTTTTAAATAAGAGGTTACAATACGAATTGATGCGAAACATCTCCAGCAAAGATACCGAGAAATTAAGCTTGGGAAGCAGTTCCTGCGAAGAGGACGCCTTCACGAGTTTCAAAAACGATTTACAGAAACGCCTGATAGATTTGAAAATCACCATTTCCAACTCTAGCAATGCGAAAAATCATTTTAAGCATTTTAAGATCCAAGGCACAGAAAAAACTCTCTCCGTTTTACCAGTTTATAGCCTCGAATTGTCAATTCGATTATCACATTTTACCCATTACCGATGCCATACCGGACTGTTTAGTGGCCAACCTGATTTACAAAGAAAATATCGGGTTCTGTACTACCCAAGACTTGTTCGGAGGCGATTACTTGGTGATCATGGGGGACGAAACTGGTACGACAAGTCTGTATCGACAGAAAGTAGCCGAATCCTCGAATGTCGGGTCCCATTTCCGACAAGCGATTCCCGATGCCATGAGTACGACCAACGCGTTGACAGGGTACAATTCTAATAGCATGTTTTAAGGTGTAAAAGATAAGGAGGACCCATGTTTCTCGACGCTATCCCTTCCGACTTGCTGTGCCTTCATCGCGCCCATGTCCCTTACATGAAGGGTATTATAGCTTGTGTCACTTGCGGTCATGCGTTCAACGTATATGACTATTTATCCCACGTCAAAACAGAAGACGCTTTCCAACCGGCTGCTATGTCCCTGTCATATGCTCGTTGGATCGGTTCGATGGAAGACGTTCCATGTATCGTTCCCATATCTGGAATTCCGGGTATCGTGTCCAAACAGATCGTGACAACCCTTCCAATTCTCTTCGATACTATCGGCTGGTTAGAACGCCTCAATAAACCGTTTACGAGTACTACTACCGTCGCAATGTCAGAGCCGCGGAAAGGTTTGGAACGGCTCTTGTCCCATTTTACCCAGATGATTGAAACGATTCCCATCGAAAACGACGCGAGTAAAATGGCCATCAAGATGTTTTTGGAACAAATGAAATCTGCTTTGTCGGACGGTAACTTGTTCGATACCTATGCTACGAAACTCGTTCCTTACGTGAAGGCTTGCCACGGGAAAACAGAAACGTTTCCCACCCCTCCAGAAGCGACGACGAGTCCGTCGGGTCGTTTTTATCAGCAAAGCGTCCTATCGACGGGCATCCGGTCCATGTATTCCCGTTATTGTATGACGTTCGATATGGTGCACGTTATAATTTACTGTTTTCTGTGCGATATGAATATGGTGGCTAATTTCGTGTTCGATGCACTGTCACGAGCGTGTACGGGATTCTTTTCGGGTCCACCCTTATTGCGTGAACCCGTGTTATCAGTCGTCTATCATATCGCGCCCAAATCTCACAATCATCGACTTCCTTATTTGGTGCGTTCTCTTCAAAACGGGAGTGCCGTGGATTGTCTCTCACCCGAATTTTTGGAAAATTATCAAGAGTTGGAGAATACGACAAAGAACTGTTTGAAAGGTAGAACGGACGGTGTCGATTTCGATTTTGCTTTTCACCAGGCATTTCCTTACGTGTTATTTTCATCGGATGCCGATTATTACGGTTTCGTCGTGGCCCTCGGTCACATCGCCAGTCATACTCGCGATTCCAATGGACAATATGAAAAAGGAATGTTCAGTACGAGTCGCCGTTTCTATCGTTTAAGTGCTAAAATCTGCAAAAAAATTGAAGAATTTAAGACGAATGACTTGCCTTGGACCATGGACACGTTCGAACTGTTTATCGCGTCGGACCAAGAACTCAAAGGCGATTGCTTCAAAGTCATGGAACATTGGAAACAGTTGGATGGCAGCATGAAGAAGCGTGGACACGTTAGAAAACAGTGAAAAAAAAAAAAAAAAAAAAAAAAAAAAAAAAAAAAATAATTTTTTTTTTTTTTTTTTTTTTTTTTTTTTTTTTTTTTTTTTTTTTTTTTTTTAAATTATATGATTTCTGACTTGTCGAATCTTCATTATTATCAATTATTCTTCAATCTGTCCCAAGATGAAAAGATCCGTCCCCGAAGTGTCAGCGATCCACTTTTCCTGCAACGCTTCCACAAACATGACCGATTCGCCATCCACTGTCAATTCCACGACTTTTTCTGCGGTACGAAATTTGACGACGACGGCCGCCTGACCGTTATTCAACAAGGCCAACGAACGTACTCCGAAGCTGTCGGACTTTACGACTGTATTTCGTAACGGTTTTTCCCCACATCTGTTCCAGAGTATCTTTGAGCGGGCGACCATTCGCTTCGAAAGAATAATGTTCCGCGTATAAACCATCTCGATTCCAATGGACGGGTCTCTTGATCTCGAGTATACTCGGTTGTTCCAGAAAATATTCGAAAAGACATTTGTCGTCCAATTCGTTCCAATATTGCCATTTCAGGGGGTCGGATGGTGCAAATTTCAGACACATTTCTTTACAGAATGGCCATTCGGTGACGCGAATTGTACATTGCCTCTCGTCGTCTGGATCTAACGCATCACCAAGTTTTTCGAACAGAAGGATCCTACCTAAAGCCTCCAACTGGTCGGGTTGAACGCTCATGATGTTCCCCTCGTAAAATTGCAAAATGCGACAATAGTCCTCCGTCGTCACTTTACCCTGGGCGATCGAAACGTCCACCTTCTGTTTCAGAAAACGCCTGTAATATAAACCCGACATGCTGTTAAGGTCTGCGAACACAAATTGGAGCGTGAATGGAAAATTATATATATATATATATATATATATATATATATATATATATATATATATATATATATATAATAAATATAAAAATAAAAAAAAAAAAAAAAAAAAAAAAAAATTTTTTTTTTTTTTGTTTTTTTTTTTTTTTTTTTTTTTTTTTTTTTTTTTTTTTTAATTACCCATTACACTTTCTGTATCTTGTTCGGTCCTGCCGCTTCATCATCGTCACGATTTCGTCCTTTCCACCGTAAATTTTTTACCACGTCTCGGATGTAATCTTCTTTTTCCATGTTGGACATGTACATTTCTTTACATTTCTCAAACACTTCGACTGGAGGTTCTATTTCGCCGGCTGGTAGTTCTATTTCGCACACGTCCCTGAAAATCTTTCGCAATACGCTATAGACCTGTTCTTTCGACAGTTCTTCTCTGTACATGCTCCTGACAGCTTGAACGTGCCGACGCTTATATTCCGGTTCCTCGTCGAAAGGTCCTTTTTCCGTACCTTTCGGGCCGAACATTAGATTTCGAACGTACAATTTCAAATCGAAATTGGGTCCGTTCATCAAGTTACCAGCCAGTCCATCAACGGCCAACAATTCGTCCATCTCGTTGGCGGCGACCTGCTGTGATAATAACCTATTCACAACACGTACCAGTTTGTCGTTCCGCACGAAGGTCTGTACCACGAGGCTCGAGACTTCTTCGTCTCCCATGTTGTCGAGTTGTTTGATAAATGTCGGATGAACGGGTGTGAACATTTTAAACACTTGTAGAAGGGTCGACCAAGTCATTCCCGTTTCACTCACGACCAAGTTTAGATAATCAAAATTTAAGGCACGTACGGTCGTCATATCATGTCCTTCTGGGCCAAATGTCTCAAAAAAGTCTCGTCGGAGGCTTTTGATACGGTTTCGAAAAATGTGCACATTCGTAGTATAATCCATCTTTATTATTCCTCTAATACTTGGACCAACCGCCGAAATTCGTGGCGACGGAAGCGACGCGATCTGGCATGGATCGGACGAGGGTTTCGAAATAGTCCTTGGGTAAAGATTGGAAAGCGTCCCTGACCATTTCCCACAACGCTTCGACTTGTTGGGCATGTCCTGCCTGTATAGGTTTCCTGTCTGCGAGTATCCTTTCGATTTCGGCCCACACGTTTTCTACCGGGTTCATGTCGGGACCCTTGGGAGGCCAATCTTCCATCCACTGGATGCGTCGAGATTCCAGAAAGTCCTTGACCCTCTTACTCGTGTGGATGGGAGACCGGTCGTGCATGAATATGTAATCCCGATCGAGGTGAGGTTCCAAAATTTTTGTCGATATAATACGGCGATTTCAGCGTCTTGTCTCGAATGAAATGAATCACGTACATGTCGGCAGCGGTGCAAAATCCCACCCACACGGGAATGGAAAACCTTTTCGTACTTTGATTGAGGGATATGTATTTTTCGTCGAACCTGTTGGAATCGACGGGTCTCCAGACGCGAGGTGGACCGTGACCTGACGAACAGAAAATTTTTTCGTCCGAAAAGATCACGCGCGACCACCACCTGTCGTAAGTCCAGTGTAAATGGTTGAGGGCAAATTCTAACCTTTTTTGAACGTGTTCCGGTTTCAGTTGCACTTTCCGAACGGGGATGCGAGATCTGAGTCCTCCCTGTCGAAGCCGATTGCGGATCGTTTGGACCGTCGTTGCCACACCTAATCGTTTGCGGAGGTCCGTCGCCGGTAAGAAAGGGTCTTCCCGGGATGTTTCCAAGAGGAGTCGATCGGTCTCGGCATCCGTTTTACGGGGTCTACCGGTCTTCGGGAGCGTCACCAGTTCCTTTCCGCTGTCGAACCTTTGCATCCAGTAATGAACAGTCGAAGGCGATATGTCCAGCTCTTTAGCAATGTCTCTCTCCCGACGACCGGCCATTGTCACGATAGCCTGTCGTAACTCGACGGGCGTATACTTTTTCATCTTCCTTGTATTAGATATGAAGATTGAAACGGACATCATACTATAATAATTTGAAAAAAAAAAAAAAAAAAAAAAAAAAAAAAAAAAAAAAAAAAAAAAATATTTTTTTTTTTTTTTTTTTTTTTTTTTTTTTTTTTTTTTTTTTTTACGTAGCAGATTCTTGACTTCCGTCGTCCTTCTCATTGTCGTGGCGAAATGTCAAGCTACCAAGTTTGTGGCAGAGCACCCTTATCGATTCATCGAAAGGGAAATACACGTCCAAAGGTAAGCTCCTTGTGAACGGCATATTTCGGCTCGCTGCCAGTCTTATCAGTAAATGTTTGTTATCTTTTTTACCTAGTTCCTTCTGCTGTTGGTAGAGTTTATCATACGCTTCTCGAAAAGTCAACAGACGCCCCTTGAACACTTGTCGATCCACGTCCTCGTGTCTCTTTCGGCGGGGTACCACGAAATCCACGTCCGTCAACACGAAATAATACTGAGTGTAACGGTACCCGTCCAATCCCGTGAAAGCGATTCGAACGAGAAAACTCCACCGGACGGGAAATTTCAAGATGCGAAATCCGGTCTCTTCGCAAAATTCCCTGTACGCGTTCTCGAAAGCAGTACCTTTTTTTGCAATTGCCCATGGGGTATATCCCATTGATCTTCGAAACTCTGCCCTTCGACAAACCTATCGAAATCGTCATCGAACACGAATCGTTGTCGTCGTTTCACTAAAAAATTATGGACGCAATAGGGTAATAATCTTTCGATCAGGACGACGTGACCACTCTTCGTGGCGACGAGTAATCCGTAAGACGTCGAAAACTTGTTCCGTTTCATTGATCACTCTTTTTTTTGTCCAGCAACAACGCCGTAAACTCTTCGACGGTAATACTGGGTACGAGATTTTTCGAGCCGCCCACCTGCGTCACTCCCGAATACAATTTCTTTAACCTTAACGTGCAGATTTTTTCACTCACGTGATTGGCGATGGGACCTAACAATTGTCTCTCGGCTCTTCCGAAAACGGTGATATATTCCACTCGAACGCGAAACTTTTTAAACGTTTCAAAGAACCAACCGATAGGTTTGTTCTTGATGCCCAGAGTATTTTTGATGTCGTATTCTAGATCGAAATGAAGCGTACTCGGTAACAACAGCACGTACGCAGGCGATCGGTCCCCCAAACACTTGCTGTTGAAACGCTCCACGTTCTGCCACACGGGAAACGACATCAGGAAACACGACTGACGACCGGGCACACTGCAGCCATTGGTTATAGGTGCGAATTCCTAAAATATATATAAAAAAAAAAAAAAAAAAAAAAAAAAAAAAAAAAAAAAAAAAAAAAAAATTTTTTTTTTTTTTTTTTTTTTTTTTTTTTTTTTTTTTTTTTTTTTTTCAAATATGACTTTCAACATCTAATGTTCAGACAATACGTACCGTAATTTCTTGTCTTCGTCCGAGTGTACTACAATTTCAGATGGTAACACACTTACATCGGCATTCATTTTGAATACCACCATCCATTTCCGTTCCTCTTGGAATGTCGAAGTATCCTGCGATATTTGAGTATCTTCTTCCATTTTAGGATATAAGGGAGAATCCTCCTGTTTCAGGGCCTCGTAATAATTTAAAGTGTTCCTCGTGACAACGTTCAGCCAATCTTGAAACGGGCGCTGATCGTCGGCAAGAACGGAATTCCTCACGCAAACTTTCATCGCGGTCTTAAAATCGTGGTTGATTTGAAAGGGTTCCTTGACCGAAACGAATCCGTTATTCCACATTTCTTGAAACTCCAACACGGTCCATTGTTGCTGCTCCTGTCGTCGATGTAACTTTTGAGTCAAAATCTGCAATAATTGATCCATGGAAAATAAGAGGACAAAGCGTCTGTCGTGTCGTTTTCCCTGAAACATGTATTGAGGTAGGACATTTCGGCTGTCTAGAACACCGTACCGTTTAGCGAAACTATAGGGATCTCTATACATCAAAGCCTTGCCGACATCTAGAGCCCTGAAGTAGGCGTTGCCGTCAACCCCTATCAATGCCACCAATTCGATATCCAAGATACTCACTTTGAACCACATGACGATGGATGAGAACAAGGAAATGATGCGAGAAACGAGAGAACAGCCTTCTTATACCCTAAATATTGAATATAAAAAAAAAAAAAAAAAAAAAAAAAAAAAAAAATTTTTTTTTTTTTTTTTTTTTTTTTTTTTTTTTTTTTTTTTTTTTTTTTCAAGGTCATACTGCAGTATTCAACAGTCTTTACCTCTCTAACGAAACATTTTCGGTGCATTTTTCACCAACTTTGCCAATTGGTCCGTCGCGACGTTTTCCAAGGTTCCACTTAATCGGTCGACGTAAGCTTTACCTAGCGATGAGGTCTGCGACAGAGTAGTATCTGTATAGTACCGGGCTTGTTTCTGCAAGAACATTTGGACGTAATTGCGAGCATTTCTCACGACGTGTCTCGTTTCATTATCTATGACAACACCACATCCGCCGTACACATCCAACAGGGCCAAGAATACTAAACAGGCAGCATCCGTACCCGTCGTTGCGGTCCCGTCGAATTGTCTTCGGTAAGCGAATCTCACGGCCTCGACATGATCCGAGGTGGGATGTCGCAAGTTGCAGATGTAATGTTTGAAATCTCTCGGTAAGAAACCAGAGAACCCGTCGACAGCCAACAGGATATTAATGTCCCTGTTTTTCAAGACACGTTCATTCTCACGATCGTTACATTCCCCGAGGACCGTATTTCGCTTTACCAGCACGTCGAAAAATTTCACCAGGTCAGCGTGACTCACCACACGATCGATGATGCGAACCATTTTTTCCTTGTTCGTCAACTTCCAGGATATTGTAAATCTCTCCATGCATCGTCCATCCATTTTCTTACGTCGTCGGCAAGTAATATCACGTCGTTGTCCTGTTGCTGTTGCTGCCGCTGTGGCCACGGAACTCCTAGAAATCTGGCGACGTCAGCTACCAGTTCGACGTGAATATCTCGTTTCGTGACGTGCGGAAATTCGGAAGAGAAGAAACGACGTCGGACCTCGGATAACACAGCAGATTGGAAGGAGGGATCCATGTCGTTTTTCGCAGTAAAATACAGACCGCTTATACTGGTCTACTTATAGTTATTATTTTTATATATATAATTAAAAAAAAAAAAAAAAAAAAAAAAAAAAAAAAAAAAAAAAAAAAACATTTTTTTTTTTTTTTTTTTTTTTTTTTTTTTTTTTTTTTTTTTTTTTTTTTTTTTTTTTTTAATCCTTGTCGTAACAAATCTCCCGAATTTCTTTCATGTCATTTTTAAAGTTCAGATACCTCTTTTTGAGATTTTCATCGTCAGCGTCGGCGGCATCCACGAGGAGCGTTATCCCTAGTGTAGCGGAACAAATGGAACGTATCAGCGTTGGTGTCTCCCATAAAATGAAAAATGGCCACGACAAAAAACGTGTCGTTTGAAACAGGAGATCGTCGTGTAATGCCACAGTTGGATTCTGAAATTTTTGTAACACTCTTTGTATTTTCCTTCGATTCCACCAGATTTTTACCACAGGACTTTCTACTAACGTTTTCACGGTCGTTAAAAACTGTGGATCGTCTAGTTTCTTATTTTTTTGGATATGATTCCATAGAATGACATTCGAACACACGTATTTCTTCCATTGGTCGTCAATGCATTCATTGAAATCAGGTGGTACAATTTTCCCTACATTCCTATCGATCCAATCCCCTTTCCTATGGTCCGCCATCCATTTGTGTACTAAATCGATATAGTTCCGTACATCACTCGAACATTCCATCCTTTTATGTTTCATGTAACAAGTGACCAACATGGACGTCACGAAACAAATGCATCCCGTTACGGAAGGCGAAAATCTATTCCCTAGGGCGTATACCATATGCAATTGTGCAATGCCACGAGATAGTATTTGAAATCGTCGATAAGTCTTTATTAATTTCAAATGCATTTGTTGCCGAGTATCGAAACATCTTCCATTGTTGAAAAAAAAGTCGTCATTACGTTCTCGTAAGATCTCTCGAGACGTTTAATATGGGGATCATCAGCAGCAGGGGAAGTAGAAAGCAGCAAATTGTCACTGATATCAGATACCTTCAGGCAAAGAGATCTATAATACGTCATCGGATTCTCGACTTTGCCACGTAGAGCATTCAATCTATCGTTATCGAAATCTTCCAAAAGGAGACGTACGATATCCCCGGGTACGGCATCCATCTCTGCTGACATGCGTTTTTCTGCTGCTAGAGTTGAGAGAAGCTACAGCTAAGAGAAAACATTTATACTTGGATGGAGACTTGGATGGAAAGTTCTTATATAATGGTTCCTATTATTGTATATATATGTAAAAAAAAAAAAAAAAAAAAAAAAAAAAAAAAAAAAAAAAAAAAAATTTTTTTTTTTTTTTTTTTTTTTTTTTTTTTTTTTTTTTTTTTTTTTTTTTTTTAATATAATGATTATTACTATGCGTTGGACGAAATTTCCGCCGCCTTTCGTTCTTACCGCTCTCGTTTTTCTTTTCCACTTCTCTCTTTTTCATGTCGGCCGCGGCATCGAAGTCGGGACCGAGGAATTTCCGAAACTGTAAGGCTAACCCTTCGCAGGAACCCCTGAACGCGTCGACGATTGTCTCGTGCACCTTGTCGGGCGTCATCCCTTCTCCCAGTTCGTACAGTCGTCTCACGGCCTTCGTGTACGGGTCGACCTCGGCCAAATTCCCGACGTAATTCTTGTATTCGTATCCGTCGTAACCGTCCACGGCGAACAGAGCGTCGAGTTTCCGACCGTCCCCCATCGTCATCCTCTTCTTGTACAAGACGTTGGCGAGTTTCGTCAGATCCGGCCCGCGATGGTAATCTCTCGACAAGAATTTTTCCACGCTTTCGTCGTTCGCCGGCAGTATTTCGGGGTCGATCGTATCGGGCGATACGTACAATTGTTGTTTCAAATCGAAAATCGTATGCATGTCCATCTTGAAAATATTCACGACGATGTCCCTGAGGACCCGCAACTGCATCGTCTCTTTGGTGACGAAAGGGCCCGCAGCACGTAACTTTTCGGCGACCGCTTCGTTCACCGCATGTTCCATGACTTTTCCTTGTCTACTACTACTACTACTAGTAGTAGTACACCGGGTCCGCTGGTTTTTAAAGCAACGGTTTATCTGCGCCATTTGAAAAAAAAAAAAAAAAAAAAAAAAAAAAAAAAAAAAAAAAAAAAAATTTTTTTTTTTTTTTTTTTTTTTTTTTTTTTTTTTTTACGATACAACTTCCTGTCGAATATATCTGATCTTTTCCTCTCGGTCGTTTATCCTGACCTTCAAGCAAAATTCAGTGGGTAGCTCTTCGTAACGCATTCGACCCATGGCTAGATAATTGATCTCTATCATTTTGGACGAGTCATCAGGTTTCCGTAACACGGCGGGTGGTAAATCTTCACGGACGGGAGGATTTTGATATTCCGGCTCCACGCATTCTTTCAAAGTGTCGATCCATTGCTGCAACGGGGTACAATTTTCGAGGGGTTCCCATTCTATGGCCACCATGGGAGCATTTACGAGAGAGAAAGACGCGTAGGGCTCTCTGGCATTACGGATCACTCCCCTTTCCCAAATCATCTTGAAAGCGCTGGGTTGAAATCTCAAAGCCCCCGTTCTTTGATGACGACGCGTTTCCATGAGGAGGATGACTTGCTCGTACGTGAACAATTTCGTGTTGCGCAATTTATCGCGTAGAAATGGCGGCGTCACGTCCCAGACACTGATGAAGGAATACCGGTTCGTAAATCCGTAAACGTCGCCGAATTTCAAAAAGCGTCCGACGTCCAGGGCTCTAAAATAAACGTTCTTGTCCATACCGATGAACAAACACAAATCGGGTTTCCTGGGTACGGCGGCCAATCGGAACCACATGGCAGCAGCGACGAAAAAAATCCGAAACGATTTTTGTGACTCGGAGGAAGGTTTATATAGTCGAACGCCGATAAACTGTCTCGGCGACAATTTATCAAAGAAATAATTAAATAATATATTTATTTAAAAAAAAAAAAAAAAAAAAAAAAAAAAATTTTTTTTTTTTTTTTTTTTTTTTTTTTTTTTTTTTTTCTTCAGCAGCGCAAGATTTCCTCCTTCTTGATAAATTGGCGCTTCTGGGTGCCGCACTGGACGCACACACCCGCCAGCTGCGGCCGGTTGTTTTTCGTTATCACGATCGCCTCGTCGGACGTACCCGTTTGTTCCTTACACTTGACGCAATACATCTCTGTCTCTTACTACTCCTGCCATCGTCGTCGCGGATAATACTCGTCGGAATATCGCGTCTTGGCATACGCTGACGGCTTACAATATTGCACACCATACTCGTCGCGAGCATACACCTCGCCGCCCCAGGCATCCGTCACGTACGATCCCGGATAATACTCTCGACCATTCTTCCGCCGAGGATAATAAGACAAACCGTTCCTCAACGTCGCATAACGCACACCGTTCCAGTATTCGTCCCCATCCTGGTTTTTCGCATACTTCTCGTTTCTCGTCGCGTCCTTCCTGTACTTGAGGGAACCCCCGAACCTCGCATACACTTCCTTCTCGCCCACACGCGGATAATACCCCGTTTGGGTCGCATCCCTCGCATAACGATAAGTGTTCGCATACTCGTTCCCGTGCCGGTCCAAAGCATACTTTTCGCGCTCACCCTCGCGGGCATACGCGTCGCGACCGTTCGCACTCTTCCTATACACTTCCCGACCGCTCGCGTCCTTCGGATAGATCTCGTGGCCCTCCGAATTCTTGGCATACATTCCTTTGCTTTGGGTTTAAAACGTCCCCAAAGATCGAAAATAATTACGAGATTAAAAAGAACTTTACCATGGTTTTATTTAAATTTTCTGAGGGAAAGTTAGTTAAAAATCGATTGCAAGATTTGCACACGCACAAGAAAGTGAGTTAATAATTATAAAAAAAAGTCAGCTGTTAACGTAGATCTATTTATTATAAAACTGTCCCTGTATATTACAAAGTTCCAGTGTAATTCCACCTTTTATGTACCACCTGTAATATCAACTATATTCTTAGAACTCCAGTGGTACGAAACGGTATTAGAAACCATTCTCATCTTAAATGAAAAATAAAAAACTTTTAACAACTGTTAATCGGAAATGTTTGAGAGTTAAATATGACGGGGTGATATTTTCTTTTTACACTATTTATTTATTTATTTAAGTATTCTGGTCTGCAGCTATATTTATTTTATCCTCAATGTGCTAGTAGTAGTAGTAGTAGTAGTAGTAGTAGTAGTCGCAAATGCGTAATTTTGTTAACAAAATAATTAATCTATTTATTGAAAACTGTCCCTTTTCCTTGTATTATTTTCAGCTTTGCAAGCCTGTGTATTACAAAGTTCCAGTGTTAAATATATATATATATATATATATATATATATATATATATATATATATATATATATATATATATATATATATTATAATAAAAAAAATCGCCGGAGAGAAAAAAAATTGTACCGCCTGTAATATCATTTATACACTGCTGGCCACTGCAAATGCAACACCCTGAAGGAAACATGCAAATAACATGAAATTTACAACATGCATTAGCGGAGGTGAAATATGCAAATGATTAGAATTTCAGCGCAGACGCACATCACGCGCGCCTATGGCGCCACTTCAAAGCGCTATTTAAGGCTTGGAGATTTCGACGATTTCAAGTTCGGCAATTGTGTTTTTCTTGTGGTTTTTTCAAAAAAAAAACGATCAATTATGCCTCGTCGAAAACAGCGATCATCTTTCGATCAAGTATCCGAGTTCGACAGAGGAAGGATAGTGGCCTACCGAGATTGTGGATTATCTTTCAGGGAAATCGGTAGTCGTGTTGGACGAAACCAAACAACTGTAATGCGGATATGTGATCGTTGGATGCAGGAGGGTACGACGGACCGGCGTGTTCGATCGCATCCACCTCAGAGCACCACTTCACGTGATGACAGGCAAATTGTGCGCACGGCAGTGACGGATCGCTCAGTCACATCACGAACCATAGCACAGCACATGCAGTCTGTAACGCATCATCCAGTGTCTGCGCGTACCATTCGACGCAGAGTGGTCTGTCCGCAAGACGTCCATTGCTTTGTCTACCCTTGACGCAGAACCACAGACGTCTCCGCCGCCAATGGTGCGATGGCAGAATGGAATGAAATTGTCTTTACTGACCAGTCACGTTTCTGTCTGCAGCACCACGATGGTCGCATTCAATCGGCACAAATTCGGACCGTCATAACTCGGTCTCTAGTTGTCGTAGAGAGATGCGGTTTGTACCAAACGACCTCTGCTGGACTTCAAGATTCATAAAATCACCTCGACAAAATAGAGCTAAAATTGAAATTTTAAGGTAGGCTTATGACCACCTCATAATTAAGCAAAAATATGACAGTTCGACAGCATTCGCCGAGACCGTTCCGTAGAGGTACGACACGATGGGGTTCGGACGAATGTAAAATTTTCCCTCTAAAACCCGCGAACTTCAGCACAAATTCGGACCGTCATAACTCGGTCTCTAGTTGTCGTAGAGAGATGCGGTTTGTACCAAACGACTCTGCTGGACTTCAAGATTCATAAAATCACCTCGACAAAATAGAGCTAAATTGAAATTTTAAGGTAGGCTTATGACCACCTCATAATTAAGCAAAAATATGACAGTTCGACAGCATTCGCCGAGACCGTTCCGTAGAGGTACTACACGATGGGGTTCGGACGAATGTAAAATTTTCCCTCTAAAACCCGCGAACTTCAGCACAAATTCGGACCGTCATAACTCGGTCTCTAGTTGTCGTAGAGAGATGCGGTTTGTACCAAACGACTCTGCTGGACTTCAAGATTCATAAAATCACCTCGACAAAATAGAGCTAAAATTGAAATTTTAAGGTAGGCTTATGACCACCTCATAATTAAGCAAAAATATGACAGTTCGACAGCATTCGCCGAGACCGGTTCCATAGAGGTACGACACGATGGGGTTCGGACGAATGTAAAATTTTCCCTCTAAAACCCGCGAACTTCAGCACAAATTCGGACCGTCATAGACCGACAGAAGCAGCAGCTGTCATCTGTTTATCGTCGGCGGAAACCGGATACGGGTGTGTGTGTTTTTTTCCCCGAGGATATCTTTGGGACCGGATACGGGTATTTCCCGACCGGATGGGGATATCTTTGTCGAGCACAGGATGTGCTCATTTAGCAGCCCGGTCGCTTCGAGCATAGCACGATCAGAAATGGACCGAGTCGACGACTGGTTAAGCACGCATTTTGGCGGCTCTGAGGGCCAATCCCTGCGGCGATGGGACGGCAACGGCAATCGTCTCCCAGAGGACCATTCCGATGAATCTTCGGGGCCTCTGCCGTCGCTAGACGAAATATTGAGACGGCGATACGACACCAGCGATAGTCCCTCATCCACAGTACAAGTCGAGGACCATTCGGATGAATCTTCGGGGCCTCTGCCGTCGCTAGACGAAATATTAAGACGGCTAAACGACACCAGCGGCAGTCTCCCATCCACAGTTCCCTGGCCCCCCCCGTCTATCGACGGCGAAACAATCGATCTGGTATCGATATCAGACGGACGGACGGAGGAGTGTCCTATTTGTCTGGATGTCATAGGCACTTACAAAACGACGACGCCGTGCAATCATCACTTTCACAAGGAATGCATGGACAGGTGGTTGAACGAGGGACAATGGACGTGCCCACTCTGCAGGAGAGATTTATTTTCTTTTTACTTAATCGACTGATGACGACATATTTTTTTTTGTAAAAAAACTGTATGTAACCATGTAAATGTCAACATGTTGTAAAATATTTTTTTTATGAATAAAGATGGAAAAAAGGCTCGGAAAGAAAAGAAAAAAAACAGATCCGTTTTTTTTCTTTTCTTTCCGAGCCTTTTTTTTTTTTTAAAGTCTTTCTTATACCAACCTTGGAGTACTAGCAGAGGATAAAATTAATATAGCAAACAAAAGCTGCAGCATACCAGAATACTTAAATAAATAAATAGTGTAAAAATATATCACCTCGTAAATAAGCTCATATTTAACCCTCAAGCATTTGAGATTAACAGTTGTGAAAAGGTTTCGTTTAGGATGCTTTCTAATACCATTTCGTATCACTGGTTGAATCCTTTGATAATACACTGCTGGCCTGGAGGCCCCGGCAGATGTTTTCTCTTCGCCGGTTTCAGTGTGTTCGTGGGAACCGGGTCGAGTGACAAAGCGGATGGTGGCTTGGAGGTCAATGATCCCCGGCAGATGTTTCTGGGACGTGGTTTCAGTTTGGAACGGCAGATGTTGCTGTATTCATATATAATAGCCTATAGCTCGTAACCCCCCTAAAATATCATTTTCAGAATGATCCTAGTCGCGGTTATTTTAAGAATCGGGAATTCACGCAGAGTGGTTTGGAACAAACCACATCTCTCCACGACAATTAGGGACCGAGTTACGACGGTCCCAACTTGTGCTGAAGTTCGCGGGTTTTAGAGGGAAAATTTTACATTCGTCCCAACCCCATCGTGTAGTACCTCTACGGAACGGTCTCGGCGAATGCTGTCGAACTGTCATATTTTTGCTTAATTATGAGGTGGTCATAAGCCTACCTTAAAATTTCAATTTTAGCTCTATTTGGTCGAGGTGATTTTATGAATCGGGAAGTCCAGCAGAGTCGTTTGGTACAAACCGCATCTCTGTACGACAATTAGGGACCCAGTTATGACGGTCCGAAGTTGTGCTGAAGTTCGCGGGTTTTAGAGGGAAAATTTTACATTCGTCCAAACCCCATCATGTAGTACCTCTATGGAAAGGTCTCGGCGAATGCTATCGAACTGTCATATTTTTGCTTAATTATGAGGGGGTCATAAGCCTACCCTAAAATTTCAATTTTAAGACTATTTGGTCGAGGTGATTTTATGAATCTTGAAGACCCACAGAGTCGTTTGGTACAAATCGCATCTCTCTACGGACAATTAGGGACCCAGTTATGACGGTCCGAATTTGTGCTGAAGTTCGCGGGTTTTAGAGGGAAATTTTACACTCGTCCGAACCCCATCATGTAATACCTCTATGGAACGGACTCGACGAATGCTATCGAACTGTCACATTTTTGCTTAATTATGAGGGGGTGCCATAAGCCTACCTTAAAATTATACCTTAATATTATATATACTTTCATCCCAGGCTAAATCTTTTTCACTCGATGATAAAAATTATATACAACCTTGTAAAAAGAAATGTTAAAGGTTATAGATAGTTTGTATCCGGATATATTTTTCTCCGCCACACGGCAGGATCCCTTTCAAAGTGCAAACCGTATCGCGGTGATTCATATCGAGAAGCAGCTGAGCACCGGCAGATGTTTTTTTTTCTTTTCGCCGGCGTCAGTTTGTTCGTGGCCAGATGTGTTCCCGAGTGGAGTGACAAAGCGGTCGTTGGCTCGGCAGATGTTTTTTCGTTTCGCCTTGTTCAGTTTGTTCGTGGGAACCGGATCCAGTGACAAAGAGGACGTTGGCCCGGCAGATGTTATTTTCTTTCAGCCGTGTTCAGTTTGTTCGTGGGAACCGTGTCGAAGGACAAAGAGGCCGTTGGCTTGGAGGCCCCGGCAGATGTTCGTGGGAACCGGGTCGAAGGACAAAGAGGCCGTTGGCTTGGAGGCCCCGGCAGATGTTTTTTCTTCAGTGGGAACCGGGTTGATAATATCTAGGGACAAAGCGGCCGTTGGTTTGGAGGTCAATGACCCCCGACAGATGTTTCTTTTCATCAGGACGTGGTTTCAGATTGGAACGGCAGATGTTGCTGCATTCATATATATGATAGCCTATAGCTCGTAGCCCCCCTAAAATATCATTTTCAGAATGATCCTAGTCGCGGATATTTTAAGAATCGGGAAGTCACGCAGAGTCGTTTGGTACAAACCGCATCTATCCACGACAATTAGGGACCGAGTTATGACGGTCCGAATTTGGGCTGAAGTTCGCGGGTTTTAGAGGGAAAATTTTACATTCGTCCGAACCCCATCATGTAGTACCTCTATGGAACGGTCTCGACGAATGCTATCGAACTGTCATATTTTTGATTAATTATGAGGGGGTCATAAGTCTACCCTAAAATTTCAATTTTAGCTCTATTTGGTCGAGGTCATTTTATGAATCGGGAAGTCCAGCAGAGTCGTTTGGTACAAATCGCATCTCTCTACGACAATTAGGGACCCAGTTATGCCGGTCCGAATTTGTGCTGAAGTTCGCGGGTTCGGGACGGTTAATTTTACATTCGTCCGAACACCATCATGTAGTACCTCTACGGAACGGTCTCGACGAATGCTGTCGAACTGTCATATTTTTGCTTAATTATGAGGGGGTGTCATAAGCCTACCTTAAAATTATACCTTAATACTATAGGAGGCCCCGCAGATTTATTTTTCATTTCGGCGGCTTCAGTTTGTTCGTGGCCAGATCGTTTCGCCTTGTTGAGTTTGTTCGTGGGAACCGAATCGAGTGACAAAGAGGACGTTGGCCCGGCAGATGTTTTTTTCTTTCAGCGGTGTTCAGTTTGTTCGTGGGAACCGGGTCGAAGGACAAAGAGGCTGTTGGCTTGGAGGCCCCGGCAGATGTTTTTTTCTTTCAGCGGTGTTCAGTTTGTTCGTGGGAACCGGGGTCGAGGGACAAAGCGGCTGTTGGCTTGGAGGCCCCGGCAGATGTTTTTTCTTCAGTGGGAACCGGGTTGATAATATCGAGGGACAAAGCGGCCGTTGGTTTGGAGGTCAATGACCCCGGCAGATGTTTCTTTTCATCAGGACGTTGGTTTCAGATTGGAACGGCAGATGTTGCTGCATTCATATATATGATAGCCTATAGCTCGTAGCCCCCCTAAAATATCATTTTCAGAATGATCCTAGTCGCGGATATTTTAAGAATCGGGAAGTCACGCAGAGTCGTTTGGTACAAACCGCATCTATCCACGACAATTAGGGACCGAGTTATGACGGTCCGAATTTGGGCTGAAGTTCGCGGGTTTTAGAGGGAAAATTTTACATTCGTCGGAACACCATCATGTAGTACCTCTACGGAACGGTCTCGGCGAATGCTGTCGAACTGTCATATTTTTGCTTAATTATGAGGTGGTCATAAGCCTACCTTAAAATTTCAATTTTAGCTCTATTTTGTCGAGGTGATTTTATGAATCGGGAAGTCCCGCAGAGTCGTGTGGTACAAACCGCATCTCTCTACGACAATTAGGGACCCAGTTACGCCGGTCCGAATTTGTGCTGAAGTTCGCGGGTTCGGGACGGTTAATTTTACATTCGTCCGAAACCCATCATGTAGTACCTCTATGGAACGGTCTCGGCGAATGCTATCGAACTGTCATATTTTTGATTAATTATGAGGGGGTGCCAGAAGCCTACCTTAAAATTGTTCCTTAATATTATAGAAGGTCCCGCAGAGGGAACCGGATCGAGTGACAAAGATGCCGTTGGCCCGGCAGATGTTTTTTTCTTTCAGCCGTGTTCAGTTTGTTCGTGGGAACCGGGTCGAGGGACAAAGCGGCTGTTGGCTTGGAGGCCCCGGCAGATGTTTTTTTCGTTTCGCCTTGTTCAGTTCGTTCGTGGGAACCGGGACGAGTGACAAAGCGGCCGTTGGTTTGGAGGTCAATGACCCCCGGCAGATGTTTCTTTTCATCAGGACGTGGTTTCAGATTGGAACGGCAGATGTTGCTGCATTCATATATATGATAGCCTATAGCTCGTAGCCCCCCTAAAATATCATTTTCAGAATGATCCTAGTCGCGGATATTTTAAGAATCGGGAAGTCACGCAGAGTCGTTTGGTACAAACCGCATCTATCCACGACAATTAGGGACCGAGTTATGACGGTCCGAATTTGGGCTGAAGTTCGCGGGTTTTAGAGGGAAAATTTTACATTCGTCGGAACACCATCATGTAGTACCTCTATGGAACGGTCTCGACGAATGCTATCGAACTGTCGTATTTTGATTAATTATGAGGGGGTCATAAGTCTACCCTAAAATTTCAATTTTAGCTCTATTTGGTCGAGGTGATTTTATGAATCTTGAAGTCCAGCAGAGTCGTTTGGTACAAACCGCATCTATCCACGACAATTAGGGACCGAGTTATGACTAAAAAAAAAATGAATCCAAGGTTGGTATAGAGAAAGACTTAAAAAAAAAGGGACTCGGAAAGAAAAAAAAAGAAAGAAACTTTGCCGTTTCTTTCCTTTTTTTCTTTCCGAGCGCCCTCCTTTTCATCTTTATTTGTTAATATACAATATTTTTACAACCACATATTACAAGAAACAGTCTTTAAAAAAGTCATCTAAAAACGAATTGATCTCGGTGACATCCTCCTCCTCCTCCATCCTATACATTTCCACGAGCATTTGTGTTTGCTCGTCGGTGAGGGGAGGCCACTCTGCTTCCGAGGGTTGGATAACGTCCTGGGGAAACAGTTGATGAAATCTGGGAACTGTGTAGAAGACTGGATAACTTCTGGTGTCTGGTGTTCGAAAGCCGGCTCGGTAACATCTAGTGTAACGGAAAAGTCTGGGGATCGGAAAAGTCTTGCTGCATCTGTGGTGGCTGAATCTCAGCCGGCTGCATCTGTGGCGGGTGCATCTGTGTCTGGTGTTCGAAAGCCGGCTCGGTAACATCTAGTGTAACGGAAAAGTCTGGGGATCGGAAAAAGTCTTGCTGCATCTGTGTCTGCTGCATCTGTGGCGGGTGCATCTGTGGCGGGAGCATCTGTGTCTGCTGCATCTGTGGCGGGTGCATCTGTGTCTGCTGCATCTGTGGCGGGTGCATCTGTATCTGCTGCATCTGTGGCGGGTGCATCTGTGGCGGGTGCATCTGTGGCTGCTGCATCTGTGGCGGGTGCATCTGTGGCTGCTGCATCTGTGGCGGGTGCATCTGTGGCGGGTGCATCTGTGGCGGGTGGATTTGTGGCGGCTGCATCTGTGGCGGCTGGATTTGTGGGGGCTGCATCTGTGGCGGTGGTGGTCGAATAAACTCGGGCGGCCGATGAACCTGTGGCGAAAACAAAAAGAAACTGTTAGAATTTTTTTTTTGCAACGACAGTAAAATTTAAACAAAAAAATCAGTATTGAACATTTACTGAGGCAGACAGTGGTTTTAAAGATTTTCACTAGGTTGACGGCGGGAATAATGTACCAATACACAAAATATACTGCTGACTAAAACAATTTCCGCCAAATATAGTAATTAGAATTTTTAAAAAATGGCATATGGTGTATTGCAAAATCATTAAACACAAAGTTCAAGAACTTGAAATTATTAATAATGTAGTCTCTTGAGCTAACTTGTTACAATAAGTTTACTTTAAGCAACAGCGCAGACAAAAAAAATGTCAAGATTTAAGTGAAGACATAAAAATTAAGTCACACCATATATCTGAAATAATTTTGACTTTGAAGATTCACGAATACACATTATACATACATACATATATATATATATATATATATATATATATATATATATATATATATCTATATATATAATATATATATATATATTATATATATATACAAACACATACGCACATACATACATACACACATGCATATATACGCACATACATATACACAAACAAGCACACACATGCATACGCATATACATACATACACACATGCATATATACGCACATACATATACACAAACAAGCACACACATGCATACGCATATACGTACATTCACACACGAATACATATTATAAATACATACATAAATATGCATACATATATATATATATATATATATATATATATATATATATATATATATATATATATATATATATATATATATTACTCACCTTTGGTGGTCGTTCATCCCATTTCATGGGTGCCACAGAGGGTACCGGGCCTCCAGCATACGGGTCTGCTGCTGCTTTGAGGGTCCAAATTTTTGCTCTCGTTGCGTCTCTGTAACAAATACCCCTCATGGACCGGACTTCCATCGACGTCGAGGCCTGCAACCTATCGATCGCAAAGAGGGTCTTCTGCGTAGTCAGAAGGATGTACGGTTGCTCCGTCGGTACCATGTATACCGACTCGCTCTTTAAGACGTGGGCTCGGAAAGCCTTTTCCTCGGTCCACGGGAATGTCCGCTCTCGCATCCCCCGCGACGGTCTTTGCTTGCTGGGAAAGAAAATCAACATCGGGACTCGGTCAGTTTGGATGACGTCGACAGTACCTTTGGGCGGTCGCCTTAATCCGAAAGTGAAATGAATTTTCACTAGGAATACGTTTCGCCATCTCCACCCCAATCGGACGTCGGCATTCTTTCTGTTGGGGACGAATTCCGTCTTGAACCTACTGAGGATTTTATCCCACTGGATCACATGGGTCCGCCCAGTATATACTTGTGAATGGTCATAGGAATACCTCAGATGAGAGATCGACGCGGAATCCTTTACCCACTTCATTCGATTTGATCTTCCGTCCACGCGGCATCTCATGCATACGCCATCGTCGACAAAGTGAGCAAAGAGTCCTTCCTTAAGAGCTGATAACTGTCTCCATTCTCGTGCATCGTCTACGACGAGCATCGGGAACGCTTCCAAAGCCATGACTGCCTCTGATTACAAACACCCACAGATATATATATACGCATCCCGTGGGAACGGATGCACAATATCATGTGCCCCACATCCTGTTGATAGCCCCCTTCCAGTGACAATGCGTATCCGGTTGCAAGCGCTGCTACCGGAAAAAAAATAGCAGGCCGTATCCGGTTGATAGCGAACGCGAGAACAGCTCTTTAAAAAAAATATATATATAAAAAAAAAATAAAAAAAAAAAAAATAAATAAAATAAATTTTTTACTCAACGTACAGGAAATTTGGGATCTATAAAACCAACGGTCACTTTGTCACTCGACCCCACGAACAAGACTAAAAGAGAGACATCTGCCGGGCCAACGGCCGCTTTGTCACTCGACCCCACGAACAAGGCGAAAAGAAAAACATCTGCCAACTTCGATCAAACTTAAACCACATCCCACGAAAATATGACAGTTCGATAACATTCGTCCAGACCGTTCCGTAAAGGAACTACATGCTGGGGTTTGGACGAATGTAAAATTGCCCGTCTCGAACCCGCGAACTTCAGCACAAATTCGGACCGTCGGTCCCTAATTGTCGTAGAGAGATGGTTGTGTGTACCAAACGACTCTGCTGGACTACACGATTCATAAAATGACCGCGACCAAATAGACCTAAAAATTGAAATTTTCAGGTAGGCTCGTGGCCCCCTCATAATTAAACAAAAATATGACAGTTGGACAGCATGCGTCGAGACCGTTCCATAGAGATACTACATGATGGGGTTCGGACGAAAGTGAAATTTTCCCTCTCGAACCCGCGAACTTCAGCACAAGTTCGGACCGTCATAACTCGGTCTCTAATTGTCGTAAAGAGATGCGGTTTGTACCAAACGACTCTGCTGGACTACCCGATTCATAAAATGACCGCGACCAAATAGACCTAAAAATTGAAATTTTTCAGGTAGGCTAGTGGCCCCCCTCATAATTAAACAAAAATATGACAGTTGGACAGCATGCGTCGAGACCTTTCCATAGAGGTACTACATGATGGGGTTCGGACGAAAGTAAAATTTTCCCTCTCGAACCCTCGAACTTCAGCACAAGTTCGGACCGTCATAACTCGGTCTCTAATTGTCGTAGAGAGATGCGGTTTGTACCAAACGACTCTGTTGGACTTTCCGATTCATAAAATGGCCGCGACTAGGATCACTCTGAAAATGATAATTTTTCTTTTTTTTTTGGGGGGGGGGGGTTGTTACGAGCTATAGGGTATCATATATACGAATACGGCAACATCCGCCGTGCGGAAAATTATATTACCGTTCCAAACTGAAACCACGTCCTGGGGAAAGAAACATCTGCCAACCGCTTTGTCACTCGACCCGGTTCCCACGAACAAGGCGAAAAGAAAAGAAACATCTGCCGGGACCTCATCCAGGGCTAAATCTTTTTCACGTGATGATTATAATATTTATAATTAAAAAAAAAAAAAAAAAAAAAAAAAAAAAAAAAAAATTTTTTTTTTTTTTTTTTTTTTTTTTTTTTTTTTTTTTTTTTTTTTTTTTTCATCATCTCCAGTCATTCCATGAACCAGGCGTCTTGATAGAAACACTCCACCCGCCGCCTTTTAAATCCAACTTTCCATTAGGTACCTTAGTACATGGCATAATATTTACTTGTTAGTATTCCAAATTTACATACAATCATCATCATTAGGTGGTTTCAACAGATCCGAATGTATTTTCATTTTTCCTTGGGGCAAAAAAGGTTCAAAATTTTTCGGTGCCCCTAGTAATCCAACATCTGGCTTATGTATTCTTTTTTTAAAATACGCTTTAGTAGGATGTATATCCATGAGCATACCACCTCCACCATGATTAAATGGACTTAGATCACGTCCACCAACTGAAGGGTATAGTTTGGGTTTCTTTTCAAAGAATTCCTTTCGATCCATGGTTCTTTATATTTGAAAGACTTTATATGATATTTGAAGATATTTCAATGAGATATTTCAACGATCAATGAATTAGCCGAACCCAAGCCGTGCCAAAGAAATGAATGACGGACACCGGAATGAAAGGGCATTTTATATAAACCTTAATTATATATATATATATTTATTTTTTTTAGGTCGTATATAGTTTTTATCATCGCGTGGAAAAGATTTAGCCCGGGATGAAAGTATATATATGTATAACTATAGATTTTTAGACGGTTTCTCTCGTGGACAAATAGACCTGAAAATTGAAATTTTAAAGTAGGCTTATGGTCATCTCATAATTAAGCAAAAATATGACAGTTAGACAGCATTCGTCGAGACCGTTCCATAGAGGTACAACATCATGGGGTTCGGACGAAAGTGAAATTTACCTTCTCGAACCCGCGAACTGCAGCGCAAATTCGGACCGTCATAACTCGGTCCCTAATTGTCGTAGAGAGATGCTGTTTGTACCAAACGACTCTGCGGGACTGCCCGATTCTTAATACGACCACGGCTAGGATCACTCTGAAAAATGATAATTGAGGGGGGGGGGGGGCTGCTACGAGCTATAGGCTATCTTATATATGAATACAACAACATCTGCCTTCCAAACTGAAACCACGTCCTGATGAAAAGAAACATCTGCCGGGACCTCCAAACCAACGGCCGCTTTGTCACTCGATATTATCAACCCGGTTCCCACTGAAGAAAAAACATCTGCCGGGGCCTCCAAGTCAACGGCCTCTCTGTCCTTCGACCCGGTTCCCACGAACATCTGCCGGGGCCTCCAAGCCAACGGCCTCTTTGTCACTCGACCCGGTTCCCACGAGCGAACTGAACAAGGCTGAAAGAAAAAAACATCTGCCGAGGAAACGGCCTCTTTGTCACTCGATCCCACGAACGAACTGAACAAGGCTGAAAGAAAAAAACATCTGCCGAGCCAACGGCCTATTTGTCTCTCGATCCGGTTCCCACGAACAAACAGAACAAGGCGAAACGAAAAAAACATCTGCCGAGCCAACGGCCGCTTTATCACTCGACCCGGGAACACATCTGGCCACGAACAAACTGAAGCCGCCGAAATGAAAAAAAAAATCTGCCGGGACCTCCTATAATATTAAGGTATAATTTAAGGTAGGCTTATGGCCCCCTCATAATTAAACAAAAATATGACAGTTAGACAGCATTCGTCGAGACCGTTCCATAGAGGTACTACATGATGGAGTTCGGACGAAGGTAAAATTAACGGTCTCGAACCCGCGAACTTCAGCAAAAGTTCCGACCGTCGATCCCTAATTGTCGTAGAGAGATGCGGTTTGTACCAAACGACTCTGCTGGACTACCCGATTCATAAAATAAACTCGACCAAATAGACCTTAAAAAAAATTGAAATTTTAAGGTAGGCTCGTGGCCCCCTCATAATTAAACAAAAATATGACAGTTAGACAGCATTCGTCGAGACCGTTCCATAGAGGTACTACATGATCGGGTTCGGACGAAAGTAAAATTTTCCCTCTCGAACCCGCGAACTTCAGCACAAGTTCGGACCGTCATAACTCGGTCCCTAATTGCCGTAGAGACATGCGGTTTGTACCAAACGACTCTGCTGGACTTCCCGATTCTTAAAACGACCGCGACTAGTATCACTCTGAAAATGATAATTTAGGGGGTTCTACGAGCTATAGGCTATCATCAACGCGGTGTCCACTGAAGAAAAAACATCTGCCGGGACCTCCAAGCCACCATCCGCTTTGTCACTCAACCCGGGAACACATCTGGCCCGGGGTAGGAATGATATTATTTGATCCTACGAAACAGGTCGGAGAAAAATATTTCTGACGAAACTGCGAAACAAGTATTAAAAAAAAAAAAAAAAAAAAAAAAAAAAAAAAAAAAAAAAAAAAAAAAAAAAATTTTTTTTTTTTTTTTATTTTTTTTTTTTTTTTTTTTTTTTTTTTTTTTAAAGGTTGTAGATACTTTGTGTCCAGGAATACTTTTTCTCCGACCTCCAGGATCAAATAATACCATTCCTAACCCGGGCTACTCTAGCCGTGCTTGGACGGCATGGAGGACGAGGTGTTTTACGAACCTTTTGATGCAAGGGGTATCTTTACATTCCCAATTGCACCGATGATGTCGTCTTATGAACTTCCAGATGTGTCGGACCATTCTTTTCCTGCGCGTATTCCAAAATAGCATCTTGGCCAATTTTAACGTCGTCCAAGGAGGATATCGTGAAAGGTCCTCCTCGGTCACGTTCCGGTGTCTGGAGGCATCCTTCCCGTACAGCCTGTAAGCCCTCCTCTTTATAAACAATTGAAAGTCTTTGTCCAGGGACGTGAAGGGTTCCTCTCGAAAGTATCGAGTGGTCAGGGACATTCCTTCCACCTCGTAAGCATGTCGCTCCACGCTGGCCAAGGTCCGACAGTGAATGGCTTTCCTACAATAGGGACAAGAATTCCGCTGTTCCTCCACCATCCACACGGCCAAACACGTCCGATGAAAGCGATGACCGCATCGCAACATCATTCCCGTAGTGCTCACGGTCTCTTGACAAATGGCACAGATTTCCATGGCGAACTGAAGCAAAGTGGTGGGCGAAACGAGTATATAAACCCTTGGGGATAAAAAAAGATGAAATCTATATATAACTTGAAAAAAAAAAAAAAAAAAAAAAAAAAAAAAAAAAAAAAAAAAATAATTTTTTTTTTTTTTTTTTTTTTTTTTTTTTTTTTTTTTTTTTTTTTTTTTTCCAAGGGCGTATATAGTTTTTTATCGCCGCGTGAGAAAGATTTGGCCCCGGATGAAAGTATATACTTATAGCTGAAGAATTTTAGACGGTTGACCATGGCTGCTTCTCTCGTGGCACTTTGCGAGTCCCGATTGCGGCAGTTGGTATACTATCCCCAAGATTTAGTTGACGGGTTGGGTTTACCCGGACGGATTGTGACGAGATTGCAATTGGACGATCGTTCGTTTTTGCTGCGAGGTATCCGGAAACCACGCCGTCCGAAACGTTCGGTATTTCCTCCCGTCGTGGCGTTTCGTAAAGTGACTTTGGATTTACGAAACGAGATGTTCAACGCGGCGTATTGGTGGGAATTATGGGACGGCGCCGACGATGACGAAGCGATGGTCGCGATTTATCATCGGGATCTCTGCAAAGAGTGCTGCTGCTGCTGCGTCGACAGGGTGGACGTGGTGTTTAGACCCAGGAGCGAGATACGTTTCGAGTTATGCCGGGGAGAAGATTACTGGTGCAAACGATGCTTGTTGACGCCCCTCGTAGACTTTGACGACGACCACAGCAATTTGGGATCTATATCGCTGTACTGAGGCATATTGGCGAGCATCATCCGATCGTATTCGTCGGGATCGTAACATGTCTCGCAGTCCCAGAAGAGCTCTCGCCTCCTGGCACAATATACGTGGCATACATGGCCGCACGAAAACCGGAAGGCCGTGAAAGCGGGGACTATTTTCTCGCAACTCCAGCAGGTGACGACGGACATCTCGAAAGAAGCTGGTGGTCGAGACAAGCGTATAAATTCGCCGAAAATTTCCATAGCATATTATTATATTATTTAAAAAAAAAAAAAAAAAAAAAAAAAAAAAAAATTTTTTTTTTTTTTTTTTTTTTTTTTTTTTTTTTTTTTTTTTTTTTTTTTCAAGGTCACATATAAATTTTATCGTCAGAAATATATTTTTCTTCAAATTATCATCAGCGTTAGTTGTAGCAGTAGTGTATATATCAGCGCCGATAGCTCTGGGGATTGTGCTTGGTTGTCCGGTTTGGTCGTAATGTCTACCGAAGAGTTTTTCGACGTGTTGCATTTTATCATGCGAACCGATACCTCGGACCTCGTGCGACGTACCTACCAGTTCCGACGTCGCCGATACGACGGATCGAGATCCCGATACGTGGTGCTCGCCGTGGATCCCGACGTTGGGGCGACTATCGTGGACGACCGATTTCGTTACCGGACGGTCGATTGGTGCGACAGGACGTCCAAGTTAGTCACCCTGAGACTGGCGGCCGGACTTGCCCTGTTTTCCCCGAAGAGAATTTACGTGCCCGACAGTCGGACGAAAAGAGATTATTTCCGAGACGACGAACGAGACGTTTTCGTCTTGGCCCTTCCCAATGAGAAGACGTGCCCCGATTGCGGAAATCTCACCTGTCACGTCTGGACGGCGACCAAGATGGCCGAGCGCATGAAGAACAGAAGGGCCGACCTGTGCAACTCTATACCTCACTCGAGGCGTCGAGAAAAAATTGTAAATTGCTAAATATAGATTATTTAATAACCTTGAAAAAAAAAAAAAAAAAAAAAAAAAAAAAAAAAATTTTTTTTTTTTTTTTTTTTTTTTTTTTTTTTTTTTTTTTTTTTCAAGGTTATTAAATAATCTATATTTAGCAATTTACAATTTTTTCTCGACGCCTCGGCACTCATAAAAATTTCAAGTCAATCCATCCATAATATCGCGAGATTGAAATTTTTTTTTTAAATTTTTAAATCACTTTTAGCAAAGTACCAATGCCCCCCCCCCCCCCCCCAGCGATGGTCTCACTATAAACCTTATATGACACTCATAAAAATTTCAAGTCAATCCATCCATAATATCGCGAGATTGAAATTTTGTTTAAAAAAAAAAACTTTTAAAAAAATCATTGGCAAGCAAAGGATTCCCTTTAAACCTTATATAAAAACTCTACCCATCATAAAACTTTCAAGTCAATCCATCCATTGATTGTCCCACGCAAAGTACATTTTAACATGGAGCTCCGCCAAGCACGTCCTCACTCTGCGAGAGCTGAAGGTATAATGGGAGACATCCGCTAGGGGCGCTGTGTTTCGCACGGATCGTATATAAGGAGGCTCCCAACGTTGAAAACCTCAGCGTGCCGGCTTCGGCCGGCGGGAGCGGTTGTCTCCAGAGCTCGAAACCTTGCGGTGTTAACGTACGGCTCTGGTTGCAATCCTTCCCTAGGAGCGGTTGTCTCCAGAGCTCGAAACCTTGCGGTGTTAACGTACGGCTCTGGTTGCAATCCTTCCCTAGGCGCTCACCGGGGGTCATTTGGCGATCCCTGGACGGAGTTCAGTGAGGCCGGTGCTACCGGGGCATACCCCTCACTGGGCGAAGGCAAATGCATATTAGGACACGGTTAAGATTAAATTTACTTAAGATTTTACATTAAATTTTTTTTACTTAAGATTTAAAATTAAATTTATTTATTTATTTATTTTACCTCTGTGGTTTTGTATTTCATGTTTTCAGATTGTTTAGGACTAAAGGCGGAGGTAGGGGGTGCTGGCGGCTGTCGAGTTACCACTGGAGGGTGGGCAGTCGGCCTTATGGCACAGTTCCTCCCCGATGACCTCCACGCGTGCGACCCTATAAGGCTGCCTTCCCCACTCGTTGGGCCAAGTAAGGTGTCCGTCCGGACGTGCTTATGGGACCACACGATTGTCTCTCAACCATCTCTCTCTCTTCCGAGGGAGAGATAACGCTAGAGGCACATGTGATGAACGATAGCACCTACCGGACAAGGGCTTAAATGCTGTGGGTCAGCACATGAGCGTAGGCATTCCGACCTTGAGGTGGCACTCCTCACTGGCCGGGGGAGTTACAAGCGAAAGCAATTTTCCTTGTATGAGGCTCCCCTCGGAATGCTGAGTAGGACCCGTTGGTATGAATGTGTGTGAATGTGTTTTTTTTTTAAGGTAAGTATGAAAAATGTTTTGTATTTCATGTTTTCAGATTGTTTAGGACTAAAGGCGGAGGTAGGGGGTGCTGGCGGCTGTCGAGTTACCACTGGAGGGTGGGCAGTCGGCCTTATGGCACCTTGGGCCTAACCATCCCTCCCCGATGACCTCCACGCGTGCGACCCTACAAGGCTGCCTTCCCCACTCGTTGGGCCAAGTAAGGTGTCCGTCCGGACGTGCTTATGGGACCACACGATTGTCTCTCAACCATCTCTCTCTCTTTCCGAGGGAGAGATAACGCTAGAGGCACATGTGATGAACGATAGCACCTACCGGACAAGGGCTTAAATGCTGTGGGTCAGCACATGAGCGTAGGCATTCCGACCTTGAGGTGGCACTCCTCACTGGACGGGGGAGTTACAAGAAAAAATAAAACTTGTATGGGGCTCCCCTCGGAATGCTGAGTAGGACCCGTTGGTATGAATGTGATGTGTGTGTGTGTGAATGGCTTGCTTGTTATGCATGAAATTATTTTTTTGTCAGTTGGATGTAAGTAAAAAATTTTAACTGTGATGTATTCGTAAAAGTAAATTTCTTTTTGAACTGTGTCCTAATATGCATTTGCCTTTCAGCGGGGCCGCTTTACCGTTTTATATAATTGTTCGGGGTGCATCTTTTTTACCCGCACTACCGTTTATATCTTGTTGGGGGGGCGTTTGTATATTTTGTTGGGGGTGCGCTCGTATATTTACTCGACTCGCACTATCGTTTATATCTTGTTGGGGGGTGCGCCCGTTTATTTACTCGACTCGCACTATCGTTTATATCTTGTTGGGGGGTGCGCTCGTATATTTACTCGACTCGCACTATCGTTTGTATCTTGTTGGGGTGGGTGCGCCCGTTTATTTACTCGACTCGCACTATCGTTTGTATCTTGTTGGGGTGGGTGCGCTCGTATATTCTTTCGCTCCGCTATCGTTTGTATCTTGTTGGGGGGTGCGCCCGTTTATTTACTCGACTCGCACTATCGTTTGTATCTTGTTGGGGTGGGTGCGCCCGTTTATTTACTCGACTCGCACTATCGTTTGTATCTTGTTGGGGTGGGTGCGCTCGTATATTCTTTCACTCCGCTATCGTTTGTATCTTGTTGGGGGGTGCGCCCGTTTATTTACTCGACTCGCACTATCGTTTGTATCTTGTTGGGGGGGTGCGCCCGTTTATTTACTCGACTCGCACTATCGTTTGTATCTTGTTGGGGTGGGTGCGCTCGTATATTCTTTCACTCCGCTATCGTTGTATCTTGTTGGGGGGTGCGCCCGTTTATTTACTCGCCTCGCACTATCGTTTGTATCTTGTTGGGGTGGGTGCGCTCGTATATTCTTTCACTCCGCTACCGTTTATATATTTTTTCGTTCGGGTCGGCGTTTTCCGTATTGCGATTCAGCGCCAAAGGGTATTTTTCCCATGGTTTTGACCCTTTGGATCGCTTCGGTACTTTTGTGTAAAGTCCTGACCATGGCAGGCAATCGCGTTGATAAAAAAAGGCAAAAGACGACCGATGACCTCCTCGTGGTTTTTGCCGGACAACCATCTCTATCGAGATGGGCTAACAATCGGTCAACATATTTTAATGCTTCAAATACGCTTTCTACGTCAACGAGTTGTGGGATCCTCGGTATACAAAAACATGATTTCGTAAATTAATCGGGCCGTGGTCAAACGACGGCGTCGCAACATTACTCGTATCCTGTCTACTCTCGTAATTTGAAAGATAGCATGTAAAGCAACTCTTCAAATGATTCACATGGAGATTTTTTTACATTAACTCGGCCAAGACACGAATTCTTGTTGAACACGTGAGTCTCACACAAATGCTTGGAAATCAAGCATTGCGATACTTTCATCAGGCAGGGTCTACAGTTTATAATCCATAATCTACAAAAAAGTCGCGAGCAGATATATAAACAAACCAGACCGGTCATATCCTTCGAATGCACCTCTCGGTCCTCCGAATTCTTGGCATACATTCCTTGCTTTGCTTTTTTTTGGGGGGGGGGATTGAGGAGCCAAACGTAACAAGACACGATTCCCACCGTTTCGCACTCGAATCACGTAGAAGGCTACCGGGTCGTCACAGCCGGTCAGAAAAAAAAATAGTCGAGCCACGGTACCCATCTGAAATTTTTCGAGATGCGTTTTTAATTTTTTTTTCTTCAAAAGGAAAGGTTTGTATAATTCAAATACACTCAAGAGCCAAAACATTATGACCACCCCTACACATTTTTTTTCAATGAATTCGCCTACGTGATCAGGTGGAAGTGGCTGCTGCTGAAGAATCATTCTGGCTGCGGATTTAAGTTATAGTGGACAGGCTCGGAACAAGTATTTCCGAAACTGCACGCGAGTCGTTAGTTACTTATGCAAAGGTGGTGAAACCAGCAATTAGACGACACGCAAAACCGGAGCCAGCCCCAATACAATGCAAGGCCAAGTACACTGCTGGCCAAGAAAGACATCACAACAAAATTTATTTCGTAGATAACATGTTGTCCAAATGATTAAATTTATAGTCTTCTGTGGTTCCTGCCAAAATCAGAAGCCGCCATTGTCAGGCATTGATTCAAAGAGAAATTTGGATGGGGTACAGCTGACCAAGCAGCTTGCCAATGTTGATCTGCTGGGGATGGGTACGAAAGTCTAACATGTCACCATCGGACGGTGTTCGGTCAAAATTACGATGGCACCTAGCCAAGTCACATAGTGTCCCCGCATATCTGGCAACGGACGTCATGCTTATAACGACTTTTAGCCATAACGTAAGTCCCCAATGGATTTTTAGACATCGGGACGGCGTGAACTGCAGCCAACACAACCTCCCGACCAGCTGGTCGGAGAAAAAAATATTCCGGAGTCAGAAAAAACTCCCCAACATTGGTTTCAACATATAACCCCGTCATGTGATAAAATCTTGCGATACTTGAGAAGGGATCCTGCCGTGTGGCGAAACATGTCGGAGGAAAATATTTCTGGCGTCCGGATAAAAACTACCCATGACCTTGGAAAAAAAAAAAAAAAAAAAAAAAAAAAAAAAAAAAAAAAAAAAAAAAATAAATAAATAAATAAATAAATAAATAAATAAATAAATAAATAAATAAATAAATAAATAAATACATATATATATATATATATATATATATATATATATATATATATATATATATATATATATATATATATATATATATATATATATATGTTTTTTTTTTTTTTTTTTTTTTTTTTTTTTTTTTTTTTTTTTTTTTTTTTTTCAAGGTCATGGGTAGTTTTTATCCGGACGCCAGAAATATTTTCCTCCGACATGTTTCGCAGATGTTTTTTCTTTTCGCCTTGTTCAGTTTGTTCGTGGCCAGATGTGTTCCCGGGTCGAGTGACAAAGGGGCCGTTGGCTTGGAGGTCAATGACCCGGCAGATGTTTTTTCTTTTCGCCGGATTCAGTTTGTTCGTGGGAACCGGGTCGAGTGACAAAGCGGCCGTTGGCTTGGAGGTCCCGGCAGATGTTTTTTCTTCAGTGGCACCGTGTTGATGATAGCTCGTAGCCCCCCCCCCCCCCCTCGAATTTATCATTTTTAGAGTGCTACGAGTCGCGGTCATTTTAAGAATCGGGAAGTCACGCAGAGTCGTTTGGTACAAACCGCATCTATCCACGACATTAGGGACCGAGTTATGCCGTTCCGAATTTGTGCTGAAGTTCGCGGGTTTTAGAGGGAAAATTTTACATTCGTCCGAACCCCATCATGTAATACCTCTAAGGAACGGTCTCGACGAATGCTGTCGAACTGTCATATTTTTGCTTAATTATGAGGAGGTCATAAGCCTACCTTAAAATTTCAATTTTAAGGTCTATTTGATCGAGGTGATTTTATGAATCGGGAAGGTCACGCAGAGTCGTTTGGTACAATTCGCATCTCTCTACGACAATTAGGGACCCAGTTATGACGGTCCGAATTTGTGCTGAAGTTCGCGGGTTTTAGAGGGAAAATTTTACATTCGTCCGAACCCCATCATGTAATACCTCTACGGAACGGTCTCGTCGAATGCTGTCGAACTGTCATATTTTTGCTTAATTATGAGGGGGGTGCCATAAGCCTACCTTGAAATTATACCTTAATATTATATATACTTTCATCCCGGGCTAAATCTTTTTCACTCGATGATAAAAATTATATACAACCTTGTAAAAAAATTTAAAGGTTATAGATAGTTGTATCCGGATATATTTTTCCTCCGACCTGTTCCGCCACACGGCAGGATCCCTTTCAAAGTGTAACCGTATCGCGGTGATTCATATCGAGAAGCAGCTGAGGCAAGATGTTTTTTTTCTTTTCGCCAGCGTCAGTTTGTTAGTGGCCAGATGTGTTCCCGAGTGGAGTGACAAAGCGGTCGTTGGCTCGGCAGATGTTTTTTCGTTTCGCATTGTTCAGTTTGTTCGTGGGAACCGGATCGAGTGACAAAGAGGTCGTTGGCTTGGAGGCCCCGGCAGATGTTATTTTCTGTCAGCCTTGTTCAGTTGTTCGTGGGAACCGTGTCGAACGACTAAGAGGCCGTTAGCTTGGAGGCCCCGGCAGATGTTCGTGGGAACCGGGTCGAATTACAAGAGGCCGTTGGCTTGGAGGCCCCGGCAGATGTTTTTTCTTCAGTGGGAACCGGGTTGATAATATCGAGGGACAAAGAGGCCGTTGGCTTGGAGGCCCCGGCAGATGTTTTTTCTTCAGTGGGAACCGGGTTGATAATATCGAGGGACAAAGCGGCCGTTGGTTTGGAGGTCAATGTCCCCCAGCAGATGTTTCTTTTCATCAGGACGTGGTTTCAGTTTGGAACGGCAGATGTTGCTGCATTCATATATATGATAGCCTATAGCTCGTAGCCCCCCTAAAATATCATTTTCAGAATGATCCTAGTCGCGGTTATTTTAAGAATCGGGAAGTCCAGCAGAGTCGTTTGGTACAAATCGCATCTCTCTACGACAATTAGGGACCCAGTTATGCCGGTCCGAATTTGTGCTGAAGTTCGCGGGTTCGGGACGGTTAATTTTACATTCGTCCGAAACCCATCATGTAGTACCTCTATGGAACGGTCTCGGCGAATGCTATCGAACTGTCATATTTTTGATTAATTATGAGGGGTCATAAGTCTACCCTAAAATTTCAATTTTAGCTCTATTTGATCGAGGTCATTTTATGAATCGGGAAGTCCAGCAGAGTCGTGTGGTACAAACCGCATCGCTCTACGACTATTAGGGACCGAGTTATGACGGTCTGAACTTGTGCTGAAGTTCGCGGGTTTTAGAGGGAAAATTTTACATTCGTCCGAACCCCATCATGTAATACCTCTAAGGAAACGGTCTCGACGAATGCTGTCGAACTGTCATATTTTTGCTTAATTATGAGGGGGGGCATAAGCCTACCTTAAAATTATACCTTAATATTATAGGAGGCCGCGGCAGATTTATTTTTCATTTCGGCGGCTTCAATTTGTTCGTGACCAGATGTGTCCCCGGATCGAATGACAAAGCGGACGTTGGCATGGCAGATGTTTTTCGTTTCGCCTTGTTCGTGGGAACCGGATCGAGTGACAAAGAGGCCGTTGGCCCGGCAGATGTTTTTTACTTTCAGCCTTGTTCAGTTTGTTCGTGGGAACCGGGTCGAAGGACAAAGAGGCCGTTGGCTTGGAGGCCCCGGCAGATGTTTTTTCTTCAGTGGGAACCGGGTTGATAATATCCAGGGACAAAGCGGCCGTTGGTTTGGAGGTCAATGTCCCCCAGCAGATGTTTCTTTTCATCAGGACGTGGTTTCAGTTTGGAACGGCAGATGTTGCTGCATTCATATATATGATAGCCTATAGCTCGTAGCCCCCCTAAAATATCATTTTCAGAATGATCCTAGTCGCGGTTATTTTAAGAATCGGGAAGTCCAGCAGAGTCGTTTGGTACAAATCGCATCTCTCTACGACAATTAGGGACCCAGTTATGCCGGTCCGAATTTGTGCTGAAGTTCGCGGGTTCGGGACGGTTAATTTTACATTCGTCCGAAACCCATCATGTAGTACCTCTATGGAACGGTCTCGGCGAATGCTATCGAACTGTCATATTTTTGATTAATTATGAGGGGGTCATAAGTCTACCCTAAAATTTCAATTTAGCTCTATTTGATCGAGGTCATTTTATGAATCGGGAAGTCCAGCAGAGTCGTTTGGTACAAACCGCATCGCTCTAACGACTATTAGGGACCGAGTTATGACGGTCTGAACTTGTGCTGAAGTTCGCGGGTTTTAGAGGGAAAATTTTACATTCGTCCGAACCCCCATCATGTAATACCTCTACGGAACGGTCTCGACGAATGCTGTCGAACTGTCATATTTTTTGCTTAATTATGAGGTGGTCATAAGCCTACCTTAAAATTTCAATTTTAGTTCTATTTGGTCGAGGTGATTTTATGAATCGGGATGTCCAGCAGAGTCGTTTGGTACAAATCGCATCTCTCTACGACAATTAGGGACGGAGTTATGACGGTCCGAATTTGTGCTGAAGTTCGCAGGTTTTTAGAGGGAAATTTTACATTCGTCCGAACCCCATCATGTAATACCTCTACGGAACGGTCTCGACGAATGCTATCGAACTGTCATATTTTCGCTAATTATGAGGGGGGTACCATAAGCCTACCTTAAAATTATACCTTAATATTATATATACTTTCATCCCGGACTAAATCTTGGCATCGAATTCTTGGCATACATTCCTTGCTTTGCTTTGGGGGGGGGGGGGGGGGAGCCAAACGTTAAAAGGCACGATTCCCACCGTTTCGCACTCGAATCATGTAGAAGGCTACCGGGTCGACACAGTCTGTCAAAAAAATAGTCGAGCAAACGGTACCCATCTGAAATTTTTCGAGATGCGTTTTTAATTTTTTTTTTCTTCAAAAGGAAAGGTTTGTATAATTCAAATACACTCAAAAGCCAAAACATTATGACCACCCCTACGCATTTTTTCACGCCAGAGTGAGTCGAGTGAGTCGTTGTTGGCTTGGAGGTCAATGACCCCCGGCAGATGTTACAGGATGGGGTCGGCGACTTTGTAACACTATAACCGCGGGACTTTCGATATACCTAGAATCGCGGAGCGGGTCATTTTGAATCTAGTTTGTAAACTTAGAAAATATGCCAAGCGCTTAATTTATTTAACTAAAACATTTTATTTTTTAAATAATAATTAATATTTCTCAGAATTTACATTAATAATTTATATAAATCAAGAGGAATTAACTTAATTTTTACAAAATCGTATTATTTAAAATTTTATGTCCTTGAGTATAATAACATGCCTCTTTAAAAAAATATGACTTGAATTTCCTAATTTCAATGGAAAAAACAATTAATCATCTGTTCCCTAATATTTAGGAATATACTTTTTTTTCTGTATAAATGCTGACATAATCTTTTCTTGGTAATATAGCATTCTCATTTTAACCTCCTAAGACATTTCTGACTTTGTCTATTTTCCTCCGCAGACAAAAGCCCCAAATGCTGATCAGACTTAAGACATTTTTAGCCTCATAAAGTTGCTTAACCCTGACACGAGAAGAAAAGGTTTATCTCTCAATTTCCGGATTTTATGTAATTTTAACTCAACACTGGAAACCAAAATTCTCTTCGAGGGGATTTGTTATACTTTTATGCATGAAATTCACAGGTAGTGGCTATAATATGCTGGATTTTTTTAGCTCTTATTTCTGAATAAAACTCAATTTAGCATATATCCTTTCTTGCATGAAGCAGAATTTTTCATTGCATCTTTTACAGAAATTTCATTAATATATATATATATATATATATATATATATATATATATATATATATATATATATATATATATATATATATATATATATATATATATATATATATATATATATATATACTCTGTCACAAAAAAAATATATGCACCCAGAAAAAAACGAGCTACTATCACGAAACCTAACATATATGTAGTGTATGAGGAGATAAGCAAATGTTACAAATTTACAAATTCAGAAGAACAGACCGTTTTATTAAGAAGATATGGTATGAAAAAGGTTATAAATCAGTAAGCAGTAAATCCACTTCTGGAAGCTATACAAGCCGAAACACGGAGTGGCATCGAATGAATGAGGTCACTTATGACCTCTTGCGGAAGAACATGCCATAATCTTTGGCGATAAATTTACGCTTGACGATTAATTTAACGCAACTGGGCAATTAATTCACCAGTATTCCAGGACGGCTGCAGTTGCCTTCCAAGCACATAACAGACGTGCTCTATTGGCGAGAGGTCTGGTGACCTGGCAGGCCATCGGAGTACGTTATATCCTTGAAGAAATTGTTGGGAGAGTCATGAAGTATGTGGACGAGCGTTGTCTTGCTGATAAATGGCCACTGTGCGATCTGATAGAAATAGGAGTAAAACTGGCGTTATAAATCTCGACCACGTAACTGCGTGCCGTCAAAGTGCGTTTGAAGGACGACTAGAGGTGATCGAGTGTCAACAAATCGCTCCCAACACTGTCACACCTTGTTGTAATCGGCCGTATGCCTCTCGACAACAAATGCGGATCGGAACGGTGGCCTAGACGCCTCCACACGCGTATGCGCTGGTCATCAGCATTGAGACTGAATCGGGATTCACCACTGAAGATCACACGCCTCCATCGGTCACACTCATCATCTGCCTATGATGTGGGGTCAGTGGTAGGCGTCTTAATGGACGTCGGCTCCTTATCACGCGTCGGCCAGTCGTCTCCGAATGGTTTCCATTGATACACCGGATGTCTGGAGGTGGTAAATGTCGTCGAACCGATTATAGCGACGTTGTTGGTGCGGACGGGCTGCTCTTATGATTGCCGAGATCCTCACGCGCATTTGTGTTCCTGGGACGCCCTGACCCTCTGCAACGGTAGACTATGCTCTTCCGTCATCCATTGTTGCTAACACCGAACAACTACCATATCGCTCCGACCCAGGTGGCGGCCGATACGCCTGTTCAGACCAACCTGCTTCTCAGAGGCCTGCTATCGCCCCCTCTCAAAGTCCGACAATTGTACGTACTGTCGCCGGTTACGTCTCCGGAGGCATCTCTAGTCACAATATCGTCCATGCAAGTCGACAGTATTTGTTTG